>PVLC010032850.1:0-17906 GCA_004027655.1 Graphiurus murinus
AGCAACAAACTAGGACTCCTTTTAGAGTACTGCTTATTTTATCTACTTTTTTCTCTCTCTTTGCAACAAAGTGAGCATCCATTTGTAACTAATAGCCTGCCAGGTATGTGGGTGCATACCTGTAATTCCAGTACTTGGAGGCTGAGACAGGAGGACAGCCTCAGCAATGTAAGGAAAATCTCAACAACCTAGCAAGACCCTGTTTCAAAATAAAGAATAAAAAATAGGGCTGGGGATGTAGCTCGGAGGTAGAATGCCCCTGAGTTCAATCCCCAGTACTGCAAAAAAATAAATAAATAAATAAAATAAAAAATAAATAAAATAGGGATGGGGTTGTAGCTCAGAGGTAGAATGCCCCTGAGTTCAATCCCCAGTACCCACTAAGAAAAGTACCAAACTAAGAAAAAAGAGAGAGGAAATCAAGTTAATGGGGGAGGGATGAGAGAGTGAAATGTGGGGAACACTATAGGAAAAGAATGGGAATTGAGAGGAGGGTGAAAAAGAAGAGCTGGGAGGGCTTAATTGACAAAATACCAAGAATTCAACAGAACTCCAATACAATATAAACTGTGTGTGTGTGTGTGTGTGTGTGTGTGTGTGTGTGTGTGTGTGTACACGAGGGGGATAGAAGTTGATTAGTATCAAATAGTTCATGCTATTCTTATCAAACAGCTGTTCTTTCTGGAGATACTGAGGCATTCCCTATTGTGCAGGAACTTCTGATACCAACGTCACTTTTGGACAAGTCAGTGCCTGGCTACCTCAGCAAAGTCCAGTCTGCAGGAAGACGGGCAGGGATCTTCTTCTATTGAGGGGCAAATTCTATCCTCAACTTGGATCTGTTGTTGCTGGTACTGATGCTGACCTGGCCTGCCCTGTCTTCAGTTTGATTAAGCAGAGTTGCCCCCCTTGCTTGAGGAGTCCCCAATACTGTGCTTATTTTCAGATTCCTGCCCCTGCTGGCTAAGGTTCTTATTCCGAACATGAGAGGCTGGGAGGGTTTTTTTTTGTTTTGTTTTGGCCACAAAACAAGTATTAGCAAATTTTTAAAAAATCATATAATTCCTTGCATCTTTTCAGATCATAACGAATTGAAGTTAGAATCAACAGCAAGAAGAACCATGGGAATTACATACACAGATGGAGATTGAATGAGGACTGGAGTAAAGAAGAAATAAGGGGAGAAATTTAAAAATTCTTAGTATCAAATGAAAATAAGAGATAAAACCTACCAAAATGTTTGGAACACTATAAAAACAGTTTTAAGAGGAAACTTTATGGCAATGACTGCTCACATTTACCCACCCCCCAACAGAACCCCAGGAAGAGTCCAAACAACCTAATGATGCATCTCAAGGTCCTAGTGAAACAGGAAAAAACTAATTACAAAGCCAGTAGAAGGCAGAAAATAATTAAAATCACAGCTGAAATGAATTTAAAAAATAATAAAAAGAATCAATATTACAAAATGTTGCATCTTTGAAAAAATAAATAACACTGATAAACCCTTAGCTAATCTAACCAAAAGAAAGAGAAATGACCTAAATCAACCAAATTAGAGATGAAAAAGAGCTATCAAAACATACAGTCTGGAAATCCAAATGATCATTAGAAATTATTTTGAAAACTTATATTCCAATCAATTGAAAAACCTAGAAGAAATAGACAAACTTCTAGACACATACAAACTACCTACATTGAAACAGAAGGATACAGAAAAAAACTGACCAATGATAAGCAAAGCAATTAAAGCAATAGTTTTCCAAAAAGAAAAAAGCCCAAGACCAGACAGATTACAAGCAGAATTCTACAAGACCTTTGAAGAGTAACTAATTACAATGCTCCTCAAATGATTCCATGAAAGATACAGAGATAAAATAGTACCAAACTCATCCTATGAAGCCAGTGTTACTTTCTTATAAAATTACAGGCCAATATCCTTGATGAATAGAGATGCAAAATTTCTTAATAACATACTAACAAATCACATTCAAAACAACATCAAGAAGATTGTGCATCAGCATCACAACCAACATGGTTTCATTCTGGGAATGCAAGGTTGGTCCAACATATGCAAGTCAATGGATGTAATTCATCATTTACATAGAACTAAGAATAAAAATCACATGATCATCTTAATAAATCCAGAAAAAGCATTTGACAAAATCCAATACCCATTCATGTTAAAAGAAACATTGCAGAAATTAAGGATTAGAAAGAACTTAACTCAACATCAAAAAAGCAATATATATGACAAAACTAAAGCCAAAATCATACTGAATGGGGAAAAACTGAAAATATTTCCTCTAAAATCAGGAACAAGACAAGGATACCAACTATCACCACTCCTATTCAACACAGTACTTGCAATTTAAGCCAAAGCAACTGGATAAGAGAAGTAAAATAAAGGGATACAAATAGGGAAAGAAGTGAAATTATCTCTGTTTGCAGATGACATGATCTTATACTTAGAAGACACAAAAAATTCAACCAGAAGACTTTTAGAACTGATACACAAATTCAGCAAAGTAGCCAGACACAAAATCAACTTACGAAAGCCAACAGCTATTCTATATACCAATATCAAACCCACTGGAAAAAATATGGAAAACAATCCCATTCACAACAGCCTAAAATAAAATAAAATACTTAGAAATAAATCTAACCAAGAAAGTAAAAGATGTTTACAATGGAAATTACAGAACACTGAAGAAAGAAATTGAAGAAGCCTTAGAAGATGAAAAGACCTTCCATGTTCTTAGATAGGCAAAATAAATACTATCAAAATGGTCATACTACCAAAAGCAATTTACAGATCCAATGTAATTCCTATGAAAATATCAATGTTATTCTTCACAGAAGTAGGAAAAATTCTATGAATTCCAAAATTCATATGGAAGAACAAAAGACCCAGAATCACCAAATCAGATCTGAGCAATAAGAACCATGCTAAAGGCATCACAATACCTGACTTCGAATTATACTGCAGGGCCACAGTAATAACAAACTAGTACTGGCAAAAAAACAGACTCATAGACCAATGGAATAGAAGATGCAAAGACAAATATACACACTTATAGCCAGCTGATTGTGGACAAAGGTGCCAAAAATACATACTGGAGAAAAGGCAGCCTTTTCAACAAACGAGGTTGGGAAAACTGGATATCCATATAAAGAATGAAATGAGACCCCTACCTCTCACCCTACACAAGCCACCTCAAAATGGATCAAAGACCTAGAAATTAGACCAGAAACTATGAAATTACTAGAAGGATCAAGTCTCCAACATTTAGGCACTGGTAGAGACTTCCTCAATAAGATCCCTAAAGCCCAGGAAATAAAACCGAGAATCAGTAAATGGAAGGACATCGAAACTCAGAATGGAACTATCAGATAAGACAGGTATACCACTCCTTGGTACCTCTCCGAAAGACTTTAAATTAGAATACTATAACGATACATGAATACTTATGTTCACTGAAGCATAATTCATAGTACCCAAATTATGGGACAACCTAGGTGTCTGTCAACAGATTAATCAATAAAGAAAAGGTGGTATATACACACAAAATAGTTTTACTCAGCCATAAAGGAGGATAAAATTATGTCATTTGCAGGAAAATGCATAGACCCTAGAGAAAATTATGCTAGGTGAAATCGATGAGTCTCAGAAAGTCAAAGGGTCATATGTATTCACTCTTGTGGAAGTTAAAAATAAGAAAAGAAAAAGAAGACTTCATGAAAATGAGGAAAGAGACCAGTAGAATAGTGGAAGCTGGTTGGAGAAGGGAAAAGAGGGGAAGAAAGAGGCTTAAGGAATATAACAATCCAAGTAATGTTATGTTTGTATATGAATGTGTTACCACTAATCTCACTAGCATGTATGAGAGAGGAGGGGTAGAGGAGTCAGATGAAGATGGAAACATGCAAGATGTTGTATGCATATGAACATTATCAATTTGAGTATCACTACCATTTATAGTTACAGTGCACCAAAAGAAACATCACTGCATGATTTCATTACAAAGTGAGGACTTCCTGTACTTTATTGAAAACAACAACAACAACAAACAAACAAACCAGTAATTAAGGTAAAAGAGATAAAAGAACTAAAAATACAGAGAACATGTTCTGGGAACACAGCAATGAAAATACATGAGTCAAGTATGAAGGATGACAGGTCAGGTAGAGAATGAAATGATGAGGCAGGATCTTACAAAAAAAGAAAACCTCCTGTGATGAAGGCTTGAATAAATGAAAGCACAATTATTCGAATTTACTATAAACAGATATTCCATAAAACCCAACAAAATAGTGTCACTAGTGGAAAAAGTATTAATGTAGAGGCCAAAGTTCTTCCTATGCTACTTATGAAATGTGTGATGTTAGATACCTGAAATTCTGAAAATGGAGAAGATATTTGGTTATTTCATAAAAATGTTATGAATAGAAAAATGAGATAATCCAATCCAAAGCCTTAAAATTTGGCATATTAAAATTTAAGGTTATGTTTATTCTCTTCAGTTGCTTTTTTTTCTACTTCTGTGGTAAAGTAAACAACAAATGTTCATACATTCCATCTGCACACATGCTTCTTTGTATCAATTTGGTTCCAAGTGTCTTTGGGATACCTGAGGTGAGATGGAATGAGAGCTAATGGTATTGAGAGAAATATAACGGGCTATAGAACAAAGAGCCATTTTCTCACATCACTTTGTGGATAATGTAGTTGGTAGAAAAGAGTAGATGGAGCTGGGCATGCTGGCGCATACCTGTAATCCCAGTACTTAGGAGGCTGAGACAGGAGGATTGTAGGTTTGAAGCCAGCCTCAGGTAAAATTAGCAAGGCTTTCAGCAACTTAGTAAGACCCTGAATCCAAATAAAATATAAAACAGGGCTGGAAGTGTTGCTGAGAGGTACTGCTGGGTTCAATCCCCAGCACCACAAAAAAGAGTAGATGGTATGTATGTCAGAGGATAGCTATTAACCTCCCTAACCATACCTATTATCACTAAAGGGAAGTCTCTCATACTTAAGCATTTTTTTTTGTCAGATTATT
Organism: Graphiurus murinus; assembly: GCA_004027655.1. Taxonomy (NCBI): domain Eukaryota; kingdom Metazoa; phylum Chordata; class Mammalia; order Rodentia; family Gliridae; genus Graphiurus; species Graphiurus murinus. The sequence goes on from PVLC010032850.1 coordinate 5,061, forward strand.
AATTCTTATTTGCCTTTCATTCTGATCTTGACTATCTAGATAAACTACATGTTAAAATTAAGTTTTGTTGGAGCAATAGCCATTGGCTAAACAATTATCAGATCAGAAAGAAAAATAGGACTTTAATTGGCAGTTATCTATTCCAGAAGTGTTCAAACTAGTAAAAAATGAGATTAAAATACTGAAACCCTGTCCATTTCCCTGTGTCCTAAATGCTATGTTCCTGAAAGCCCCTTTTCTGTATCTGGAACCTACCCAAGTAAAGTGGTTCTGGGCTATAATATTAAAATATATATTATCTTGAAGGACACTGGATTTCTCTCATGTATGCTGGGAATTAGGGCAAGTTAGTATTATGTATAGATAGCTATTTTCCTGCATGCATGCCAGGACAGCTGGCTCTGGCAGGTGCTGGTCATACAATGGGACAAAGCAAGCTAAGCTGATCTCCTTCTTGTAACCTAACCTGTGCCTTATACCCTGTGGTAACTGGTGTGTGTTGGAGACTGTAGAGAGGCCAGTGCTCACCCAATTGCTGCCCTTGGACAGAGCGTGGAGAGAGATAGGAGGCACAACTTTTTGGTGAGGTATTGGAGGCACTGCATGCAGCAGAGGTGTGCATCTGCCCAGCCCTGACACTGGACTTTCTGGTGAAGCACTTGCCCAGTCTTTCACCACTGGACCTCCCCTATAAACATTTTTTGATAAATCCTATATCTCATATGCCATCTCTGGGTGTCTTCTCAGTTTCTCGGCAACCCATCCTACTGCCCTAGGCAATAGGTTGTAGAAATGACATTCCCAATCATCTAAAAATATAGTTTCCAACTGGAAGACTGTGGTGCTCGCTACATTAATAAATAAGAATGTTTTAATTTATTCTAAGCTCAGTCTATATTTATAGAACATAGTTCTATGTGGGTGAAAGGGAAAATTATCAGTCATTTGTATAGCTTAAAAAGAGTTCAGTCACCAAATTGTGTTTGGAAATGAAACGACAGAATGTTCCCTGAACATCTGTGACTTAACTGAAAACTATCCACATTTACTGCTCAGAAAAAAAAAAAAACCAATATTGCTTTTGTGTTATCCATTGACTATTACAGCTGCTATGCAAATTTTTTGTTTTTCTTTTTGTGGTACTAGGGACTAAACTCAGGGGCATTCTATCGCTGAGCTACACCTCCAGTGCTATGTTTTATTCCTTATTTTGAAACAGGGTCTCACTAAGTTGCAGAGGGCCTCACTAAACAGCTGAGGCTGGCCATGAACCCGGATCCTCTGGTTTCAGCCTCCCAAGTACTGGGATTACAAGCATGTACCACCACGCCTGGTTTACAAATATTTTTTAAAAAGTGCATTTTAGTTTTTTCTTTGCATACTGGGGACTGAACCCAGGGACATCCTACCACTGAGTTACATCCCCACCCACCCCCTTTTTTTTTTGGTACTGGGGATTGAACTCAGGGGCATTCTACCTCCAAGCTATACCCCCAGCCCTATTTTTTATTTTGAAACAGGGTCTCCCTAAGTTGCGGAGTGCCTCACTAGGTAGCTGAGGCTGGCCGCGAACTGGGATCCTTCAGTCTCAGCCTCCCGAATGCTGGGATAACAAGCGTGCACCACCACGCCCGGCTATCCCCAACCCTTTTTGTTTTTTAAATTTTGAGACAGAATTTTACTAAGTTGCCCCGGCTGCCTTAGGCTTCCAAGTTACTGAGTTACAGGCCAGTGTCACCATGCCAGCATGTACGATCTTTTCTAATTACTGGAGCAATACATATTCCATTGCCACGATTCAGACAATTAAAAGAGGAATAAAGAAAGTGAAAAATACCAGTAACTCCAGGTGATACACTGTTAAGATGTTTAGCATGTTTCTAGACTTTTTCTATGTTCACAATATACACTTTAAAAAAATGGGTCAAGTGGATGAAGAAGTGCACACCTATCATCCCAGAAACCTGGGATTCACAATTAATTTAGAATTGTACTATGATGAACAGAAAATTCAACAGATTGTATAATTTTCTTGATGTGGTTTTGAATGCGCATTGCTAGTATTTTGTTTAGCAGTTTTATGTCTAAGTTCATCAGTGATATAGGCAGGAACTGGGGAAGGGTTAAATGAGAAATGTGTGCATGTATGCCTTTACCAGCTTGTACTTAACAAAGATGTATGATTATAATGCATCAAACAAAACAAAACAAAACAAAACAAAACAAAAAAATCCCACAAAACTATACCTCTATCTAGTTTGTTGTTAAGGAGATTGTTTTGATAGAACCTGCTTGGGAGCACTGAGAGAGAAAAAAATAACAATTAACTTCTCAACAACTTAAGAGATTCAGGCAACAACATTTTTTACTTGATAAAGCAAAATAAATGATTAATTTTTTTCCTTTATTTAAAATATAGTAAGTAAGTTCATTCTTGAAAACAGAATTTACTTAGAAAATAGGGCTAACTCACAGGTGTTCCTGGTGCTACTCGGGACACAATTACAGGCATCTTCTGATCATACCCTCCCTCGAAAAGAGAACAAGTGAATTAGTTAATTATGAAAATAAGATCTTCATGGAAAAGCCAAGTACAACATAAATTCCAGATTACCTTCACATTGAATCCAAACCTTCCATTTTCATCAGGTTTCATTTTGATTAGAACAAGATTATCATGTGGAATACCACCATTGGGCTTGAAAAGACAAAAAGATAACAACAATTTTCGGCATGTATAATCTATCTGATTTACATAAAGTGCGCTTTTGTCTGCTTATATTATCTACAGTACATAAAAATCATAACTCTAACTGAAATCTTAGTTCCGTAATTACATTTTTTTGACTAATAACTTTGCTGTTATATTCTCTCATGCTTTCTTGGTAAGAAAAACATTGGCAAATTAAAATAAATTTCTGTGTTTTCTTTAATTCCATCCTACTAGTCAGGTTTACATCTCTACCACTCCACCACAACTATAAATTAAGGACATCAATGGTTTTCACATTTCTTGGTTCTTATATCACTTAACTTGTAGCATTTAATGAAGTTGGTCATTACTCTTTTTTTTTTTTTTTGGTACTGGGGCATTCTATCTCTAAGCTACACTCCCAGCCCTATTTTTTATTCTTTATTTTGAAACAGTGTCTCACTAAGTTGCAGAGGGCCTCACTAAGTAGCTGACGCTGGCTGTGAACATAGATTTTCTGATCTCAGCCTCCCAAGTACTGGGATTACAGAGTGCACCACCATGCCAGCTTCTGTGACTTTCTTCACACCAGCTAGTTGCTGACTTTGCCTTCTGTCTTTCTGTCTGCATCTGCTCAGCCTCCTTTGCTGGTTTCTTTTAGCTCCCTCATATTTCTACAGTTTGGAGGACTAAAGGCTCAAGTTTCTTAAATCTCCTAATTAGATGTCTACATATTTTCTTGGTGATTTCTGTTTTGTGGTTTTAAATATCTACATGCTATTAACTACCAATGTTCTAACTCTAGCTCAGACCTCTCCCTTCAAGTTCAGAATCATATATCCAACTGTCTTCCTCTCCAAATGGGTTCCTAACAGGCATTTCAAACTTAACATATGTCACAAACTGAGCTGCTGATATTCTAACTGTACCTCTCCATTTGTAGCCTTTCTCAGTAAGCCAATTTTTCATTCTTATAGCTCTTCAGGTTAAAAACACTGGTGTCATCCTTGATTCTCTTTCTGTAGTACTACCCACAGCTGATCCATCAGCATTTCATGTTAGCTTTACTAAAAAATATATCCAGAATACAGTCATCTCATTTCCTATACTTCTATCAGTCTGGCCCAAATGACCATAACTTGCTGGGAATACAGTAATATGTTACAACCAGTATATCCTGCTTCTGCTCTGCTTGCAGTCTACTGTCAATACAATTGCCAAATCGATATTACTAAAACTTAAGTGACATCATGTTACTTCTCTCTTCAGATGTTCATTTGTTCCTACCTCAGGGTGAAGACATGAAACCATTATCCTAGAAGGCTTTTCGGATCTAGCCTATCTCCTTCTCATTTACTCATTTTTCTAGAGCCACAATTAGTCCCTTGGTGTCCTCTATGTCAGTCATACTCCTGCTGCTATGATTTCAATATTCAAAGTTCATGTGCAAGGGCCAGGTGTAGTGGCGCATGTCTGTAATCCCAGTACTTGGGAAGCTAAGACAGCAGGATCACAGGTTCAAGGACAGCTTCAGTAAGCAGTGAGACTCACTTCAACCTAGTGAGACCCTGTTTCCAAATAAGAAATAAAATCAGGCTGGGGGTGTAGCTCAAAGGTAGAATGCCTCTGGGTTCAACCCCAGTGCCAAAACAAACAAACAAACAAACAAAAAAACCCTCATGTGCAGGCAAGTGAATCACCAAATTCATATATTAATGGTATTGTGTGTGTGTGTGTGTGTGTGTGTGTGTGTGTGTGTGTGTGTGTGTATGTGTGTGTGTTACTAAGGATGAAACCCAGGGGTATTTTACCTCCAAGCTACACCCTCAGCCCTATTTTATTCTTGTTTTTTGAAACAGGATCTCACTAAGTTGCAGGGGGCCTTACTAAGTAGCTGAGGCTGGTCACAAACCTGAAATCCTACTATGTCAGCCTCCCAAGTACTGGGATTACAAGCATGCGCCACCACGCCCGGCTATTAATGGTATTTGGAGTTGGGATCTTCGGGAGGAAGGATTAGATGAGGTCATCAGGGTGGTCCCCATTATAGCATTATCTTCCTTATACGATAAGGAAGAGACTGGAGCTAGCACACTTGCTCTGTCTTACCATGTGATCCCCTCCATCAGGTTACATGATGTAGCAAAAAGGCCCTCACCAGATGCCAGTATCATGACTCATGAGCTAAATAAACTTCTGTTCTTTATAAATTACCCAGTCTGTGTATTCAGTGATAGCAAAAGAAAACACAGTAAGAACCTGGCTTAGTCCTTTAGCTCACCTGCTCTTCCATTAGATATGTATGTGGCTTTTCACAAAGTTCATGCCTACCTCATATGATCTAAAACTGCAACACTATTTCTGCAAATTCTTCAAATTCCCTTTCTGCTTTGTTTTTCCTCTCTAGCACTTATACAAATATGCTATATAGCTAAATTCTTTTTCTATTATTATTATTATTATTATTATTATTATTATTATTATTATTATTATTTTGTGAACCTGGGGATTAAACTCAGAGGCAATCCCCCCTCCCCTTAAAAAAATAATATATATATATATTTCCCCAACCCTATCTTTTATTCTTTATTTTGAAACAGGGTCTCACTAAGTTGCAGATGGTCTCACTAGGTAGCTGAGGCTGGCCGTGAACCTGCGATGCTCCTGTCTCAGCCTCCCAAGTACTGAGATTACAAGTATGCATAGTCAGCTAAAAATTTTTTAATTTTGAAACAGGGTTAGTTACTGCACACTGGCCTCAAACCTGGGATCCTTCTGCCTTGGCATCCCAGGTATTAGGATAACATGTGTGTGCCACCACACCACCTTATTACTTATCCTCAGAAAATAAGTTCCTTAAAGGCAGAGATTTCTTTTGTATTTTATCTGCTTATATCCCAAGTGCCTATAACAATGCACAATGAAAATATTTTATCCAATAAATATCTTCTGAATGTAGAAAAAGGCTAGACTGTAAATTATATAGGAGCAGAGATCATGTCTTACTTGCTTTTATATACCCTCTACCATGGAAGTGCCTAGCACTCAGCAAGGGCTTAATAACTATGAATGAATGATACACAAGAGTCTCCATGCAGGTAGTACTTGAGTTGTCATTCATTTTTGGTAAGGTAAGGATTCTGACTTCTTTTTGATGTATCGATGGTAGTAGTAATAAATGTGGGAGAATAAAATATATATATATTTTTTGTGGTACTGGGGATTGAACCCGAGAGAATTCTACCTCTGAGCTACACTCCTAGCCCTTTTATTAAATTTAAAAATTTTGAAACAGAGTCGTGCAAAGTTACTGCACACTAGCCTCAGATCTGGGATCCTCCTTCGATTTTCAATTATAGATCATGAGAGAGGCTACAGGTGAGAAAAAGTGAGGGCAACGAGTACAGTGGCCACCAGAGGTTTTTGGGACCTGCTGTGGACCTTCTTTTCTTCACATCTTATTTCATTCCCTGATGTCCCTTTTAGTTTTCTGAAATAAACCTATCTTTCTATTTGTCTTTCTATTTCTTCAGGAACATAGTATATCCTCAAAGTAAGATGGTAATCTCACTTATGGTTTATTTAAATCTACTTGAGAAAGCAATGAAAATTTATAAACCAAGGGATTCTAACAACTTGCCATTTTATCATGGTAAAAGCATATTCTATGAGGCAAAAGTACTAGAATAATTCAAAAATTATTTTATAAAACAGTGATCTTATACTCCAGAAACCTGTTCTCAAATTCAAAAGCTTGATAAAAATTATGAAGTCTCTGCACCAAAGAATTATATAATAAAATTAGAGATATTTAACACATTATTAGTATTTATTCTAGAAGTGTAAGTATGTTTGATAAGACTGAAATTAACACAAATTTGTCAAAGACTAATTTTGTTTTTTTTTTTTTTGCAGTACTGGGGATTGAACTCAGGGGCATTCTATCTCCGGGCGACACCCCAGACCTTTTTTTTTATTCTTTATTTTGAAACAGGGTCTCACTAAGTTGCAGAGGGCCTCATTAGGTAGCTGAGGCTGACCGCGGAACCTGGATCCTCCTGTCTGAGCCTCCCAAATGCTGGGATTACAAGTGTGCGCCACCATGCCTGGCTCTATAATTTTTTTTTCCTAAGGTACTGAGGATTGTACCCAGGGATGCTATACAACTGAAATACATCCCCAACTCTTTTTATTTTGACACAGGGTCTGGGTCAGTTGCCCAGGCTGGCCTCAAACTTGTGTGATCCTCCTGCTTCAGACTCCAGTGTCTGGAATTATAGGGGTGTGCCACTGTACCTGGCAAGAACTTAAGTTTCTGAAACAACAGGTATTTCACAAATGAAAATAAAAGGAAACTAATAATTGAGTTACCTTGTGGTATAACTCATGAGTAAATATGATCAAAAAAAGAAAGTACTATAATTTTTAACTAAAACGTGCTAGAGTGACGAAAGCAACTACATTTAGTATTCTAAAATTTCAAAGAAAGGAGAGTATTTGAAGAAGCTACTTACAGTAGACTTTTCAGGGGACGATGGAACATCAAATGTTTCATCAGAATGTTTTTTCAGATCTTGTTGAGAATGTGAATAATGAATTTGGTTCCAACTGTTTTTCTTAGATTGTTTGGGTGGTAAAGCTGGAGGTTGCCCATCTTCAGGGGTCTCCTGTGATCTAGATAAGAAAGAAGGGAAATACACACACACACACACACACACACACACATTATATACATGAAATAGTCTTATAGAATAGTTTGTTTGATACTAGGAATTAAACCCAGGGGCATTCTCCTCTGAGCTACACCCCTAGACCTATTTTATTTTTCACTTTGAAACAGGGTCTCACCAAGTTGCTAAGGGCTTTGCTAAATTATTGAGGCTGGGCCTCAAACCTGCAATCCTCTTGTCCCAGCCTCCCAAGTAGTAGGATTACAGGCATGTGCCACCACACCCAACCTAGAATTGGCTTTTAAATTTATTTTTTGGTGGTACTGAGGATTGAACGCACGGCAGCCTACCTCTCAGCTATACCTCAGTCCCTTTTACTTTTTGTTTTATTGTGGTCTTACTAGGTTACTAAGAGTCTTGCTAAATTGTTGAGACTGGTCTTGAACCTGTGATCCTCGATGGGCGTGGTGGCGCATGCTTGTAATCCCAGCATTTGGGAGGCTGAGACCGGAAGATCCGGGTTCTCGGTCAGCCTCAGCTACCTAGTGAGGCACTCTGCAACTTGGTGAAACCCGGTTTCAAAATAAAGAATAAAAAATAGGGCTAGGGGTATAGCTCGAAGGTAGAATGCCCCTGAGTTCAATCCCCAGTACCGTAAAACAAACAAACAAACAAACAAACAAACAAAAAAACCCTGTGAGCCTCCTGTCTCAGCCTTCCAAGTGCTGAAACTATAGGCATGTGCCATTACACCTGGCAAGAGTTGTTTTTTAAAATTTAGGGTCAAGCCAGGTGTGGTGGCGCATGCTTGTAATCCCAGCATTTGAGAGGCTGAGATCAGAGGATCCAGGTTTGAGGCCAGCCTCAGCTTCCTAGTGAGGCCCTCCGCAATTTAGTGTGACACTGTTTCAAAATAAAGAATAAAAAATAGGGCTGGGGGTATAGCTCAGAAGTAGAATGCCTGAGTTCAATCCCCAGTACCGAAAAAAAAAAAAAAAAAAAAAGAAAAAAGAAAAAAAAATTAGGGTCAAGTGGGGCATGGTGGCGCACACTTGTAATCCTAGTACTTGAGAGGCTGAGACTAGAAGATACCAGTTTGAGGTTCAGCCTCAGCTACTTAGTGGGCCCTCTGCAACTTAGTGACACCCTGTTTCAAAATAAATAATGAAAACTAGGACTGGGGGTGTAGCTCAGAGGTAGAATGCCCCTAAGTTCAACCCTCAGTACCGCAAAAAAAGGGAAAAATAAATAAATAAAAGTTAGGGTCAAGCCAAGTGTAGGCCAAGTTAGGGCACAAGTGTAATCCTAATACTTAGGAGGCTGAGACAAGAAGATTGCAGGCTCATGGCCAGCATCAGCAGCCTCACAAAGCCCTCCACAAGTTAATGAGACCCTGTTTCAAAACAAAACAAAAAATAGGGCTGGCAGTGTAGGTCATAGATAGACTACCTCTGGGTTCAATCACTGACAGACACATAGAGTTAGGGTCAAGTAATGCAAATAATTATGACATTTAATAGGAGATAGGCTTTGAATATCATTTATTTGCAAGTGCCACTTTTAAGTAATACCTTTCACCTTTAAAGTAGTAAATCTAAATTCTTAATTTGGCAAATCAGTAAACAATTATAAGATTAAATTTCTTTGAGGTTTTCAGTGCAGCCATGAGAAACCAGAGAATAAAGCAAAGAAAAATCAGAACTGAGAACTGGGCTGTTTCCACAGACAAAACACCTGGTATCATCTAAAGAACATAATCCATCCATCTTTCCTTCCTTCTTCCCTCTTTTAATTTTTTTGGTGTGTGTGTGGTACTAGGGATTGAGTCCATGAGTGCTCTACCACTGAGATACATCCCTCGCTCTTGTTAATTTTGAGACAGGGACTCACTAAGTTGCTTAGGTTGGCCTCAAACTTGCTATCCTCCTGACTCAGCCTCTCTAGTACCTGGGACTATAGGCATACCTATATATACTGTGCCCTGCTGGCCTATTGTCTTTAACATGATTCATGACAATAATGAACTCAATAATGTGACAAGGATTAGAAGAATATTGAGATCATCACCGAAGAGACAAACTGGATGATATACTGTCATGTGTATGATTTAAGGTGAAAAGGCAAAAACATAGCACTAGAGTGCATAACCCTCAATTTGTGGCAGCAGGAATTGATTTAAAAACAACAACAAAAACTAGCTACTATAGGATAAATTTCGAGGTAGAAATTGTGCTTTTCAGAACAAGCACAGTATATGTAACGTTACTTATGAATTTTCCAAAGGCCAGAACGAGGAACCAGTGGTTTAACTTGTGTCCTAAGAAGCAGACAGCCATGGAAATTAAGTCTGGGAGAAAGTAAGAGAATAGGAAAGGGAAAAATGATCTTGATAAGAACACTGAACATCACTGGAGTTATTATCTATTCCTGACAAGGAAGGAGGGCCTTTCCTGGGAAATAAAAGGATTATCCAAGGTTAGATAAGAGAGTTTATATATCAAGCCACAAGACTATGGCTGTGGAATTTGGGCACAGATCTCATCGAGTATTTACTGGCTTTTGTTGACTGGCAACAGATGCCTAAAATTTATGCTGTAAAAACTTGAGAATGAAGAAATATATTGGATTTTATCACTGCTCAAAATAATCCTTCATCCTCCCAGCTGCCATTAGGCATGGCCATGTGACTTGTTTTGGCCAAGGAAAGGCAGAAGTTGGTAGGTGTCACTTTTGAAAGAAAGTTTTAAGAAACAGTTCGTGATTCCTTATGCTTTTTTCCTTCCTTTGGCCAGGAGACTAGCTATGTCCCAAAAAAGGACGGTTATCACTGGAATGAAGATAATGTAGAACAGAACCACAATTGTTACATGATGGACATATATTGTAAGAAAGAAATAACCTTTGTTGTATGTCACTGTAAGTTAGGTTCATTTGCTATCAGCATAATTTAGCACAAAATAACTGAAAGGTCATTGCCAGAGTGACCCTTGGACAAATTCTGTTAGTAGAGGAGGTGTAAACTTCTTTAGAGATTGGCTGCTAAAAACTTGGTAGATACGGGAATAACAATGAGTGGTGAGATTGTACATTTCCCCAGAGAAGTTTTTCTAAGAAAACAGAGTCCTGATAATTTCGAATAAAATATAATCACTAAGTAAGTAAACAGCAGTAACCACTCAATCTAGATGTCTGCAAAAAAGTACTTCAGAGCATAATGCTCTAAATTCTGAAAATATAAGGATGGCATAAGAGCACACACCCAACCTTTTCAGCAAAGATTTACTGCTGTCTGCCTTAATGGCCAGGGAATCTAGGTCCCAAACAGAGTAGTTTTTATTTTGTTAGTTTCTACTGCCAAGAGCCCAAGTCTCTAAGGGTCAATACATTCAAGTGTGTGCTAGTCCAGGGAAATGCTTCTGTGATCCAGAAAAGAGACCTCCACCATGGCTTACTACACAGGATTAGGACAGATTAAAATGGACATCCTTTGGTAAAACCTTACGGATTTCAAAACTAGAGGATAAAAAGTCTCCCAAACTTATCACTCAACCTCCATACACAATAAATATGCCTCTAACCTAAGCATAAGTATATCCACACACATATGCATGCACTTGTACACAATAAATCCTGCAAAAAATCAAGAATGTCAGCATAGATTCATGAAATTCATAGATTGTGTAAAGGTTATCAATCCTGTTTTTAAAACATATTCTAAGTCAGGCATGGTGGTGCACACTTGTAATTCCAGTACTTGGGAGGCTGAGACAGGAGGATCACAGGTTTGTGACCAGCCTCAGCTACGTAGCGGGGCCCTTCACAACTTAGTGAGACCCTGTTTCAAAATAAAGAATAAAACATAGGGCTAGGTGTGTAGATCAGAGGTAGAATAGCCCTGAGTTCAATTCCCAGTACCACAAAACAAAACAAAACCATATTCCAAAAGTATCAAACTCTATTTTAATGAATGATATCTTCCTTCTTCATTGTAGAATTGTGAAATGCAGGCAATCTGTTATTTAAAAAATTATCTAGAAGATAATTTTCATAGGTAAACATTTAAAATGTCATAAAATAAATTGGGCGTGGTGACACATATCTGCAATCTCAGTACTTTGGAGGCTGAGACAGGAGGATTGTAAGGTTCAAGACCAGCCTTAGCAACTTAGAGAGACCATTTCAAAATAAAAAATACAGTAGGGCTAAGGTTAGCACAGAAGTAGAATGCCCCTGGCCTCAATCCCTAGTACCACAAAAATAAATGACTACTACATACATACATAGCAAAATGTCATGAAATAGAATAGTTCCTGTGAAACATAGTCCTATCAGAAGTAACAGCTGGTCCCTTTGAAGAAAGGGACCTATAATTTAAAGAGAAAGCTAGTGTCTGTTAACAGGCCATTTAATTAATTAATTAACTAATTAATTAGCAGTACTGGGGATTGAACTCAGGGGCATTCTACCTCCAAGCTATACCCCCCAGCCCTATTTTTTAGTCTTTATTTTGAAACCGAGTCTCACTAAGTTGCAGAGTGCCTCACTAGGTAGCTGAGGCTGGCCTCGAACCCGGATCCTCTGGTCTCAGCCTCCCGAATGCTGGGATTACAAGCGTGCACCACCACGCCCGACTTTTAACAGGCTATTTAGATAGAATAAAATAGTGAATTAAGAACATTCAGAGAGCAAAGAAGACAAAAACTCAAGGAATATATCTGTTAAGACGAAGAACATTTTTTCTGTATAAAAACGGGAAAACTAGCTGGTTGTGGTAGAGAAGATTGCCTGTTATCTTAGCATTTGTGAGGCTGAGATAGAAGGATTCTAGGCTAGAAGATAGCCTCAGCAATGTAGCAAAGTGAGATTCTCAGCAACCGAGTGAGACATTGTTTCAAAACAAAATATAAAAAAGGGCTGAGGATATAGTTCAGAGGTAGAAGGCCCTGGGTTTAATCCCCAGTAAAACACACACACACACACACACACACACACACACACACACTAATGATTACAATAAAAAACAAGTTTATATGTGGCAAAACTATTTCTTCTCAGAGCATAAAAAGAAATAAGGCACTATCAAGAAGCATAGCATTGGGGACTTCTGGGAAGATGGCGACGGAATGAGACACGTCTCAAGAGGCACTGTGAGCTCGATTCAAATCAGTCGTGGAACGAGCTTTTTGAAAGAAGAAAAAAGCAAGAAAAGGGTGAAAAACGCTGCGAAAACTGGAATACAGCTGAGCAGAACCTGGAAGGCCGACCAGGGAGAGCAAAGAAGCCCATCTCCACGGCCCCAGCGCCACGCTGCCAAGCGGAAGCCACCATTGAGCCGGCACCCGGCATGGGGTCTACTAAGAAAGAAATATACAACAAACCTCTGCATCCCCACCGACCAGAGCTGGAGTGAGCGACTCCTGAACTCCTCATCCTAGCCAGGCGGCATTTCGAGGCACCTTCGACAGAAACCAGAATGCGTGGTAC
>PVLC010032851.1:0-17847 GCA_004027655.1 Graphiurus murinus
CAAAAAAAGTGCCATATTTGAGGAGACAATGGATATAGTAAGGAATTTAGGCTTCTTGGTTTAATGCAACATCTCCCAACTCATTTGACCACGAGAGTCTCTTTGTTGCGAGTCTGCACAACATCAGGAATCTCATCGCGGGAATCGCTACTTGGCAGCCACACTCGCCCCTTCTTTCAGATGGGCTACCTAAGACTTCAGGGGGGGAAACGGCTGCCTGGTGAGTTTTCGGCAGAACCTGTGCTGGTGAAGCTCCCGTCTTCCTGCTCTACCTGGCTGTGGAGGGAGGGGGGTGGCGGGAGCTCGGGCGGACTGTCACCTGGGGCAGAGCGGGCAGGAAGTAGCTGGTGGGCTGCTGGAAGGAGCCCAAGAGGGGGCGGCCCATGGCCCGCACCGTGGAGAGGCGCTGCATGTACTGGTTGGTCAGGATGGCCTTCCGCTCCTCTTTGCGCTGGGCCAGGGCCACGTACAGCGGCTTGGTGCCCACGATGCGCCCGTTCATCTCCGTCACGGCCTTTGTCGCCTCTTCTGGAGAGGAAAAACACACAAAGCCAAACCCCTTGCTGTGGCCACCCTCTGTCATCACCTAAAAGCAAGACAAGACAAGGGTTGCTGGGGGTGGGGAAGGGAGACTGCGGGGCTGCGTTCCCCTCCTCCCCTGGGGCCAAGCAGGTGCTCAACACGCAGTCCCTTGAGGGGCTCAGGCCACCTCGAGGGACAGTGATGTTGCTCCCATTCCACAGGGGGGTAAACGGAGTCCCAGGGGCAGGTGCGTGCCTCGGCTTGCACAGTGAGGAAGTGGTGGGGCTGGGATTTGGATGAATGATCCCAACTTTCAACCACAATACACCATATATGCAGGCACTTGCTGGGGAAGAGGACCTGCAGCTTTTTATCATGCTTCGTCAAATTTACTAAGTCCTCTATGTGACAGAAAGCTAGGGGACTTAACCCAAAACATACTACAACTCCCCTCCCCCATACACACCGGACTCCCCAAAGGAAGTTTAAGAAGGGATTCAACAGACAAAGGAGAGCCTCTAGACCACTTCCTAAGACCCCAGACTATCGCCTATGCACATGTCCCCAGCCCTGTCACCGATACTCATCTCTGTAGAAGGTTCCCGATTCCCACCTGCAGCTCCCACCTCCCTCACTGCCAAGTGAACCGCCACTTCTTCACTCTGCCACTTCTTCCAGGAAGTCCTCCCCTCCTGCCTCAGCCTTGCCTCCAATGCTGCCTTCTCTCCTGTTTTATTTCTGTAGTGCTGGGGATTGAACCCAGGGGCATTCTACCTTGAGCTACATCCTCAGACCTATCTTATTTTTTATTTGGAATTAGGATCTTACTAAGTTGCTGAGGCTGGCTTTGAACCTATGGTCCTCCCGTCTCAGCCTTCCAAGTATGGGATTACAGGCATGCGACTGAGTTAATGATATGTCTGACTTCCTCACTAAACCTCAGAAAAATGGCCCACATCTGTTTTATTCCTACATCCTTCTCACAGAGCTTGGTATGGAATAAATATTGAGTCATCTCCAAATTATCTGGGGAGCTTTTAAAAATGAAGCACCCAGGCCCTAGTTCCAGATATGTACATTCAATTTGTCTACCTAGGTTTCTGTATTTAAGAACTGCCCAGGCCCATTCTAATGAGAAGCCAGGGCTGAGAATCCTGCGGGGAACCCGAGGCCTCCTCTCACAGATGAGGCTCAGAAACTAAGATTCCTGCTCAGATCCAGGTGTGGTGGCGCACGCCTGTAACCTCAGTACTCGGGAGGCTGAGGCAGGAGGATCAAGGATAGCCTCAGCAAGTAGTGAGACTCTCATTAACCTGGCGAGACCCAGTTTCAAAACAAAAATAAAATAGGGCTAGGGAGCGTAGCTTGGAGGGAGAATACCCCTGGACTCAATCCCCAGTACCCCCACCTCTACACACACACAAAATAGATTCCTGCTGAGGGTCATAGAGCTACTGGGCCAAATGCCCTCGTCACACCTCAGGTTCCTGACAGAGGTAGACACACAGGTGGTGCTCAATAAATGGGAAATAATGAGGAAAAAATGGTGCAATTCGACTCTCACTTTTCAGATAGGGAAATTGACATCCTGCAGGGGTTATGTCACTAGCCACGGCCAGACTACAGAAGTCCTCAGAAATCCTGAGACACAAACTTCTAGAATTCGGCATACAGTAGGCACTCAATAAATGCTTGCTGAAGAAACCAAGGGTACAGTGCCACTCTGTGACTGAGCTAGATGTCTGCGTTCTTCCCCCCTAACCTAGGCAAGGCTGCAGATAGACTATGAGCCCTAAAAGGGAGAGCTGGGCACCAAGTCCCTTTGAAGCCCAGTGAGAGGCCGGGGGTGAGGGGTGAGAGGGCGAAGGGGAGGCTGGGTCCTGCAGGCGCCCTCGGCCCTCACCTTTGCACTGGTGATCACTCCGTAGGGAGAGAACACTTGGCCCAGCTTCTCGTCATCGATAGTGTCGTCCAGGTTCTTCACATACAGGTTCACACCCTGCAGAGAAGGACACTGCTAGATTTGCCCTTGTCCTCAAGCCTCAGATTGCCTTGGGAGAGCAAGAGCTGCCAGTGTCGCAGGGAACACAGCATCCTGCACCTCAAAAGCTCAGCAGGCCTGCTACCCAGAAGCTGCAGCCTCCCCGGCTCCCGGAGTTCCTGTACACCCTCACCAATCCCAGCCTCCCCTAGCCTCTACCCCTTTCCTAGATGGGAGACACAGAGGGCGGCCCGAGTCCCACAGCAGGCTGAGGCTCAGAGGTCAGCCAGTACATAGCTGGCCAGATGGTCAGCGTGGAGCAGCCAGAGGCCTTGCCCACCAGGCGCCAGGCCCAACGTGGAGCATAAGACCAGCTGGCGCTCCTCCACCTGCTGGCTCAGAAGCTCGGCATTTCTTGTCTGGAGCCAGGCACCACTCTATAAGCTCCTTTACTCCTCTTAGGGTTTAGTCCTCACAACAGCCCTAAGAGATGGGGACTTTAATCTTCATGTTACAGATATTGAAACTGAAGCACAAACAGGTTCAGTGCATGGCATCTGATGCGCAGCCCATGGGTGGCAGCTGGGACCAAGACAGGCCGTCGCATCTCAGAGTCAGGCTCCTCCCACTGAGCTCCAGGACCAGGAGCTCCTCCTTGAGGACCTCCTGAGCATAAACAGTGGACACACAATGAGCAAGTCTCATGTCCGGCCCGCTCCGGTTACACACCGAGAATTTTCTTGGCCAAGTCTATGAACCCCAGAAAATGTTGTCCGAGTACAACAGGGCATGTGTGCCTTAGCACTAGTGACATTTGGTGTCAGACAGTTCTTTTTTTATGGGGTTATCCCGTGGATCACAGGATAGTTGCCAGCATCTCTGGCCTCTACCCAGTGGGTCCTAGTAGCACCCTACACTCTAGACATTGCCAAGTGTCCCTGGGGTGGGGAGAAATCTGCCTCTCATTGAGAACCACCAAGTGTGTGAGTGTGTGTGTGTGTGTGTGTGTGTGTGTGTGTGTGTGTGTGTATGTGTTGGGGGGGTTGTGTATACAAACAGGCTACACACATACCTTTTTCCATGAGGGATCTAGAACTTTTCTGATTGGTATATTATAATTTTACACAATAGCGAGATTCACTGTGATATATTTGTACATGCACATAATATAATTTGGTCCATTTCTTACCTTCCCCACTGATCCCTTTCTCTACTGGTCTCCCTTCTATTTTTGTTTGATTAGAACTTTAAGAATTTTAGAGGGAGCCAGGCATCGTGGCGTGTGCCTGTAATCCTAGTACTTGGGAGGCTGAGACAGGAGGATTACAGGTTCGAGGCCAGCCTCAGCAACTTGTGAGGCCCTTTGCCACGTAGTGGGACCCTGCTTCAAAATAAGGAATAAAATAGGGTTGGGGGTACAGCTCTCTAAGGTAAAATGCCCCTGGGTTTAATCCCCAGTACCACGCACACACAGATTATTCCAGCTAAGAGGGCCACAGCACCCTGACCAATGCCCTGTGGTTGGGTTGCATAGTGTTTCTCCACCGTGACAAGCTGGGCAGTGGAAGCCAAGCCGCTGAGCCAAGATCCTAGAAGCAGAAGGGCTAGAGGAAGGAGTCACACTTAGGGCCTCCCAAACACAGCCGTTCATACGGGAGCAGTGGCCTCACCTGGTAGCGGTTCTGCCGCTCCTGCTTGATCTGCTCGAACTTGCGCTTCAGTTCATTCTGCCGCTCTGCCCGCTTCTGGGCCCGGCCCACGTACAGCAGCCGCCCGCTCACCTCCTTCCCGTTCATGTGGTCCACGGCCTGCGAGGGGAGGGCACTGGGTAACCACCAGATATAGCCTGGCCCTTGCCCTGGCCTCCAGTCCCACCTTCTAGGCCAGGAGGGGGCTACCTGCAAACCAGGCTGGGCTTATAGCTGAGAGTAATCAGTACCAGGAGATAAAGGCCATTTCCTCCCCACCTCACCCCTGCTACTCTGGATTAAACCCGGGGGCATTCTACCTCCGAGCTACACCCCCAGCCCTATTTTCAATTCTTTATTTTGAAACAGGGTCTCCCTAAGTTGCAGAGTGCCTCACTAGGTAACTGAGGCTGGCCACGAACCTGGATCCTCCAGTCTCAGCCTCCCAAATGCTGGGATTACAAGCAGTGCCACCATGCCCGACTCCCCCAGTCTTTTTTTTTTTTTTTTTTTTTTTAATATTGAAACAGTCTCACTACATTGGTGAGGCTGGCCTAGAACCTGCAATCCTCCTGTCTCAGCCTCCCAAGAACTAGGATTACAGGTATATGCCACCATATCTGGCCAATTAAATTTTGGTTTTGGTTTTAAGAAACATTTTTGTCTTAACCCTGGTTGTCTTTTCTTCAGTTACCCAACTTGAGCCTGCTAGACCCAAAGTGTGCATAAAATTCTGCACCTTCTACCAGAAGTGTGACTTCTTTCTGTAATCCATTTATACTGAACTGGATTTCCTTTGGCTAATCTACAAAAATCAGCAGAAGTCAGATCCAAGTGTATACTGACTTGATGGTTTGGATTGTATACTAGTGATATTGAGGAGAAATATCTGAAGGGGAACCATCTTAAATAGTTCATTAGTAATTAGTTATAGATAATGATGGAATTTGCTTCCCTGTCTAAATAATCAACCCTTTGGGTCTCAAGGCTTAGGAGCTCCCAAGCCTGGCACCCCACACTAGATGGACCCAGCCCGCCGGGGGACTCTCCCAGCCCTCTTGGTCCAGGCAGAGGGGGGCTTTTTTCCCCTCCATGAGCTGCTGGAGACCCCTGCTCCTGGCCGCCCTCCCTAGTCCAGGCTCGGCTCTTCACCCCGGAGCAAAGCCACAGGGAGGCCCCCACCTTCCGGGCTTCCTCATGCTTCTCAAAGTTGACAAAGCCAAAGCCCCGGGAGTGGCCGCCACTGTCTGTCATCACCTTCACGCTCAGCATCTTTCCTGCGAAGGACCAACCTGGCTCAGAGGAGAGTTGGGGAAGGCCGGGGATGCCCCCTCCCTGACGGACCTGGGCCTGGGAGAGGAGCAACGGTGATCCCCCTCCTCCCTTGGAGAGCACACCGACCGAACTGGGAGAAGAGGTCCTGCAGGGCCCGCTCATCCAGGTCCACGGGGAGATTCTTCACGTAGATGTTGGTGAACTCCAGCGCCCGGGCCCCCAGCTCCGCCTCCCGCTCGCGGCGAGACTTGAAGTGGCCAACGAAGCTGTGGAGATGCCACCAGGCTAGGAGGCTGCCAGCCCCGAGCCACCACTCCTCCCCAGCCCCAGTCCCAGCCCCAGCCACCCGGGGCCACCTGGGCCAATTGCCCTCCACGGGCAACTGAGCAGGCCATCCCATAGACCATGACCAAGGCCAGAGCCTGTCCCTCGCTTAAAGTTCAGGGGACTTCATTTTTGTGACAGAGACGCACATATACTACCATCCACCAGGCAGCTGAGAGCGCAGGAGAGAAGAGGATGAACGTGGGGCTCAGACCAGAAAGTGAATCTTGACTCTGCAGTTGCCTAGCTGTGTAACCCTGGGCAAGTCACTTAACCTCTTTGAGCCTCAGTGTTAGTTCCTGTAAAACTGGGCTCAAATTTACATCATGGGGCTTTGCTTATTCATTTTACATGTACTGAGCACACCAGAGAAGTAGAGATGGATGAATCAGGTCAACATGAAGGTAACTCTGGGAGAAGGACCGAAATCACTTTTTTCTCTTTTTTTTCCAGTTCTGGGGATTGAACTCAAGGGCATTCTACTCCGAGCTGCACCCCCAGCCAGAAGCAGGTTCTTTTTAGCATCTGCACCTCAATTTTCCTATCTGTGAAGTGGGGATGATATCAAACCTACGCAGGCAGAGCAGATGCCCGCTTTTCTTTCTCCCCCCAAATCCCACGAAACAACACACAAGGTTTAAGAGAAAATATTCACAGCCATACTGAGAAGCCTGGAAAACAGGAGATCACCGAGTTCACTGGTGATTTGGCCATCAGCCTTTCTCTCTAGAATTTCAAAATCACCATCTCTTGCTCAGAACAATCCTCTAACATATATCATCAGCTCTCTTTTCACACGAGGAAAGAGTCCCTGAGAGGTTGAGCAACTTGTCCGAGGTCACACTGCCAGGAAGGAGATTGCCGTCCAATGCCCGGTGCCCGGGAGCATCACTCTGATTGGCGACATCCCCACCCTCCCCCCAGCCTCGGCCCCTCCCCGGGCCTGGCCACTCACACTTTGCGGTCGTTCAGTAGCATCCCGTTCATGGTGTGGATGGCCTGCTGCGCCGCCTCGTGGGTCTCGAAATGCACAAAGCCAAAGCCCCGGGAGCCATGCTCATCACACACCACCTGGACCACGGGGAGAAGGACAGAGAACACCCAGTAGAGAGTTCCAGGAGGAAAGAGGACAAGGGCCATCATGAATGACCCGTACCTCTGTGCTTGCTATGTGCATGTAAGAGACAAGTAAGCCAGGCATGACGGCACACGCTTGTAGTCACAGGACCTGGAAGGCTGAGACAGGAGGATCACAGATTCGAGACCAGCTTCAGCTACTTAGTGAGGTCCTCTAACTTAGTGAGATCCTGCTTTAAAATAAAGAACAAAAAATAGGGCTGGGGGTGCAGCTCAATGATAGAGCACTTTCCTCAAACCCACCAGGCCGTGGGTTCCATCCCCAGCACCATTAGGGAAAAAGAAGAAGACACTCCTACACCAATGGGAAACTGAAGCTCAGATCAATTCACTTGCTTAAGATAAGCAAGGAGAGCTAGGCATGGCGGTGCACGCCTGTAATTCCAGTACATGGGAGGCTGAGACAGGAGGATCGAAGGTGCGAAGTCAGACGCAGCAGACCTTGTTTCCAAATAAAAATAAAATAAGGCTGGGGGTAGCCCGAATGTAGAAAGCCTCTGAGTTCCCTCTCCAGTACCACAAAAAAAAAAAAAAAAAAAAAAAAAAAAAAAAAAAAAAAAAAAAAAAAAAAAAAAAAAAAAAAAAAAAAAAAAAAAAAAAAAAAAAAAAAAAAAAAAAAAAAAAAAAAAAAAGGAGGGAAGGAGGGAAGGAGGGAGATCTCAGATCTCAGAATGAACATGGGTTTCACCTACATTGTAGATCAACTTTTTTTTTTTTTTCGTACTGGGGATTAAACCCAGGGACATTCTACCTCCAAACTACACCCCCAGCTGTACTTTATTTTTTATTTTGAAACAAGGTCCCACTAACTTGCTGCAGGTCTTCCTAAATTGCTAAGGCAGGCCTTGAACCTATGATCCTATCTCAGCCTTCTGAATACTGAGATTTCAGGTGCGTCACCACACCCTGCTTATAACTTAATTACTGTAGCTATCACTGATATGCTTACCAGTGTTCCAAGTACCTCTTCATGGGTTATACATCATAACTCAGTTCATCTACACAACAACCCTACAAGGTAGGTTCTACCCACTACTGTCCTGTTTCAGAGGAAAGTGAGGTGTGGACCAGTTAAGCAACTGGCCCAAGGTTACATAGCCAGAGGCAGGATTTGAATAGAAGAGGCAGGATTTGAGCCCTGGACATCTGACCCACTACGTTAGGTTGTCTCCCTGCTGAGCAGCTGGACTTTGCACTCGGGTCACGTGCCCTTTCCACAGTGCACAGAAAGCTTTCCTGACGGCAAGTGGCTCTTTCCTTCCTGGACCCCTTGTATAATCACCATGCTTCTCCCTCGGAGCCAATTTCCAGCAATTCCTAAAGGTCTCACCATCTCCAGCCAAACTGTGAGCTCCTGGGGACGGGCACATGCTGTCCACCTGGTTTCTAACCAGGCCTACAAAGCAGGGCTTCCCTAGGCCTGCAAAAACTTGCCTGCAGCGTACAAAGCTTTCTGTCCAGTCCTCAGGGGGCCCCCGAGAACCTCCAGTCCTGGATCGGGGACATCCTGTTCCCTGTTCAATTTGTTTCACCTAAACTGGCAAATCCAGCTATACGACTCCTGGGGACTGAAATCAGAAAATTATAAAAATATATGCATGTCCATGTTTCCAGCAGCACAATTCACAATAGTCAAAATTAAGGAAACAACCTGGGTGTCCAGCAATAGATGAATGGATTACAAATTTATGGGATATACATACACAATAGAATTCTACTCAGCGATAAAGAACAAAATAATGTCGTTTGCAGGAAAATGGATGGACTCAGAGAACATTATGTTACATGAGATGAGTCAGTCACAGAAAGTGAAGGGTCATATGTTTTCTCTAATATGCAGAAGCCAGGGAGTAACTGGAATACCAGAGGGGCTTCAGGTAATGGAGGAGAAACCCCCGTGGAGCAGGGAGGGAGGCTAGGGAAGGGGGAGGGGGAGAGGGAGGATCAGTGACAGAATTACTTCCACTGACATTACGTATATATGTGGGAATACCAATGTCAATCTCAATACTCTGTATGGGGAAGGGGGGAGTGCGGAGGGAGCCAGGGGAAAGCCCGCCAAGTGCTGTATGTCACATCACACTGAACTACATAATGACCCGACACTATAATGCACCAATAAAAGTATTTAAAAATTAAGAACTGGCCGGGCGTGGTGGCGCACGCTTGTAATCCCAGCATTCGAGAGGCTGAGACCGGAGGATCCGGGTTCGCGGCTAGCCTCAGCTACCTAGTGAGGCACTCCGCAACTTAGCGAGACCTGGTTTCAAAATAAAGAATAAAAAATAGGGCTGGGGGTGTAGCTCGGAGGTAGAATGTCTCTGAGTTCAATCCCTGGTACCGCAAAAAAAAAAAAAAAAAAAAAAAAAAAAAAAATTAAGAACTGGCCGGGCATGGTGGCGCATGCTTGTAATCTCAGCATTTGGGAGGCTGAGACTGGAGGATCCGGGTTCGAGGCCAGCCTCAGCTACCTAGTGAGGCACTCCGCAACTTAGTGAGACCCTGTTTCAAAATAAAGAATAAAAAATGGGCCTGGGGGTGTAGCTCGGAGGTAGAATGCCCCTGAGTTCCATCCCCAGTACCGCAAAATAAAATAAATAAATAAATAAATAAAATTTAAAAAAATAAAAATTAAGAACTGAATAATTAAAAAAACAAATCTTAAGCATGACGTGGTGGCACTCGCTTGTAATCCCAGTACTTGGGAGGCTGAGACTGGAGGATCCAGGTTCCTAGCCAGCCTCAGCGACTTCATGAGGCTCTCTGCATCTTAGTGAGACCCTGTTTTAAAATAAAGAATAAAAAATAGGACTGGGGGTGTAGCTCGGAGGTAGAATGCCCTGGGTTCAATCCCTAGAACTGCAAAAAAAAAAAAAAAAAAAATCTTGGCTCTGACACTAATCTTCCACCCCCACCCCCATATGATATCCAATTATCTAATTGCAGACAAGTGACCCCAACTCTGCGAGCCTCTCTGCCCTTGGGCATATCTTGGGGATCCTCCTCTATTCACCGTAAGCAGCTGTGGTGGAAAATTCAATGGGGCCATATATACAGAAAACCTAGCACGCAGAAGGTACTTAACACATCTGCCATTGTTGTCGTAAGAACTTACCCCATAGTGAAGTGTTTCTTCCCTTGATCCTCCAAGGAGCAGTACTGTCTGTTACACAGAACCCTGAGCATGTCCTGCACCTCAAGTCTCAGCCTGCTCCTCTGGCCACAGGGAGAGCCCCTCGTTCACAGGGGAGGTGTGAGGCCCAATTGAGCACTGAAGGACCGTGCCTGGCACACAGCAATGCTCGGGAAAAGTTCTAACACAGAAGTTGCCATAACTCCCCCATCTCCCCGGAGGGTGGGCACTCCGCAGGCTGCACGGCACCTGGACAGCCGACTTCAGAAAACCCAGAGGCAGAACACCGAGGCTGCAGCCCTCTGGCCAGCACACTCCAGCCTGCTGCATGGCCTCTGCCCCTCAACATCCTCATGTACCAAGTCAGAGAACTAATCAGAGCCTTTCTCAACTGAACCTATCCAATTGCTCAGCCAATATTTATGGATATTCTAAATTCCGAGATACAATCTGGGCATGGTGGTACACACCTGTCATCCCAGTAATTGGGAGACTGAGACAGGAGGATCGCAGGATCTCGGCCAGCCTCAGCAACTTAGTGAGACCTTGTTTCAGAATAAAAAAATAAAATAGGGCTGGGGGTATATTGCTCAGAGGCCCCTGGATTCAGTCCCCAGCACTCTCCCACCCCACATACACATACACCACACACGGTGTAGTGTAGCTCAGAGGTGGAATGCTCCTGGGTTCAATCCTTAGTGACACAAAATAAAAATAAATACTGAGATACAATAGCGACTATGAATTAAATCAGTACTCTGAACTTACTTTCTAGCATAAGAGAAATCTTTGGGTCTAAATATTTAATTAATTAATTAATTAATTTTTGTGATAGAGATGGTCTACTACTGAGCCACATCCCCCAACCCCAAGATAGATCTTTAAAAAAATGTGTAGAGCCAGGCATAGTGGTGCACGTTTGTAATCCCAGTACTTGGGAGGCTGAGACGGAGGATTGCAGGTTTGGAAACTTAGTGAGACTCTCGTTTTTGTGGTGTGTCTGTGTGTGACACTGAGATTGAATCCAGAGGCATTCTAACCCCAGGCTACACCTCCAGCCCTATTTTATTTATTTATTTATTATTTATTTTTTCGATACTGGGGATTGAACTCAGGGGCATTCTACCTCCGAGCTATACCCCCAGCCCCGTTTTTTATTCCTTATTTTGAAACAGGGTCTCACTAAGTTGCAGAGTGCCTCACTAGGTAGCTGAGGCTGGTCTCGAACCCCTCCCAAATGCTGGGATTACAAGTGTGCGTCACCACACCCGGCTCTTATTTTATTTATTTGGAAACATGGTCTTGCTAGGTTGCTGAGAACCTCACTAAGTTGCTGAGGCTGACCTTGAACCTGTGTTCCTCCTGTCTCAGACTCCTAAGTACTGGGATTACAGGCATGTGCCATCATGCCTGGCTGAAACTATTTCAAAATTTAAAAATGTAGCTTAGAATACCCCTAAGTTCAATCCCCTGTTTACCCCCCCCCCCTTACACACACACGGTGTAACAGAAACTGGGGGTGTAGCTCAGCAGTAGAGCTTGTACTTAGCATGCACAAAGCCCTGGGCTTTATCTCCAGCATCAAAACAAAAACAAGATGTGGTTCATCGATTGCCAAGATGGCACCAATTAATGGCCTTCCTGTAGCCCCACCCTTTATCCTATAATTTCTACCCTCCCATTCTAATGTGGGCTGGTCTCATCTCTTGCTTTGGCCAAGAGCATGAAATAGAAATAATGATGTCCTAGGTCTGAGTTCAAGACCCAGGAGGCCCGGTAGGACTCTGCCACGCCCATGAGAATGGTCCCAACTATCCTGCTGGAAGACTGAAGATCTCAAGAGAAAAGCTGAGATGTCCTTGCTGACAGCCAGCCCCCCAAGGAGCTCTCACTGGGCTCAGGTGGCATATGAGGGCGCCCAGTCACAGCTGGGAAAAACGCCCAGCTGAGCTCAGCCCAAACCCAGTGCAGAATGATGAGCTAAAGGAATGGTGGCTGTTGATGCCACTATGTTTGGGGGTGGTTACCCAGTGAGCTGGCTGATGACAGTAACTTTTTTTTTTTGGAATTGAACCCAGGGATATTCTACCTCTGAGCTATACCCCCAACCCTATCTTTTTGTTGTTGTTGTTTTTATTTTGTGTGTGTGTGACACTGGGGATTGAACCCAGAGGCATTCTACCTTCATGCTACACCCCCAGTTCTATTTTATTTCTTATTTGGAAACAGGATCTCACTAGGTTGATGAGAGTCTCACTGCTTGCTGAGGCTGTCCTTGAATCTGCCATCCTCCTGTCTCAGCCTCCCAAGTACTAGAATTACAGGCATGTGCCACCACACTCAACTTTTTAAGAAATTTTTGAGAGCCAGGCATGGTGGTGCATGTTGTAATCCCAGTACTTGGGAAGCTGAGACAGGAGGATCCAAGTTCACAGTCAGCCTCAGCTATTTAGTGAGGCCCTCTGCAACTTAGTGAGACCCTGATTTAAAATAATGAATAAAAAATAGGACTAGGGGTGTAGCTTGGAGGTAAAATGCCCCTGAGTTCAATCCCCAGTACCACCAAAAAAAAGTTGTTTTTTTTGAAACAAGGTTTCACTAGGTTGCCGAGTCTGGCTAGCTGCTAAAGAGTTGTCCTCAAACCTGTAATCCTCCTGTCTCAGCCTCCCAAATACTGGGATTACAGGCGTGTACCACCACACCCAGCTGACACGTAACCTCTGATAGTTCTAGGAAGACAAGCTGAAAGAACAGCTACCATTCAAGCATTTGGTACACCTGGAGCCGTATTGAAAGGACTTTGCACACTGTAAAGTGAAGGGCTGGTTGGCCTCTCTCTCCCACATAGGTAATTGACACTGATCCTCCCCAAAGAGACACACCCACCTTGCAAGAGAGGATGCTCCCGAAGGTGGAGAAGGTATCGTATAAAGCCTTGTTGTCAATGGAGTCCTCCAGGTTCTTGATGAAGATGTTGCCCACGCCCGACTTGCGAAGTCCTGGGTCTCGCTGGGACCACATGATGCGGATGGGCTGGCCTTTGATCACCTCAAAGTTCATCGTGTCCAGCGCCCGTTCCGCTGGAGAGGAGGAGGAGGAGGAGGAGAGAAAGGCGATGGTTAAGGGGATTTTCTGACCCTCAACCTTCATGGTGCTTAACAGGAACTGAAAAAAGAAAAGCCGTTTTCTGGGTCTCACCTGAGATGCAAGCCTGACAGCCGAGGAGGGATGAGCTGGGGGGAGCGGTGTGCATGGCGCCGCCCCCACCTCCAGCCCCACCTCACGTAGGCATGTGAGCACGAATTCCTATCACCATTCCACAGAGGGGAAAACTGAGGCCCAGAGCTCTGTAAGGCCAGTGGCAGAGCCAGGTCTATTCCTCTAAAGCACACTTAAGGTGTACACCTGTAATCCCAGTACTTGGGAGGCTGAGACTGGAGGACCTCAGGTTCAAAGCCAGCCTCAGCAATTTAGCGAAACTCTCGGCTACTTAGTGAGGCCATTTCCAAATAAAAAATAAAATAGCACGCTTGTAATCCCAGTTCTTGGGAGGCAGAGACAGGAGGATGTGGGTTTGCAGCCAGCCTCAGCTACTTAGTGAGGCCCTCTGCAACTGAGACCTTGTTTCAAAATAAAGTATAAAAAATGGGCCTAGGGGTGTAGCTTGGAGATAGAATGCCCCTGGGTTCAATCCCCAGTACCACAAAAATAAATAAATAATAAAATAAATAAATAAAATAGGAGCCAGGTGTGGTGCTGTACACTTGTAATCTCAGTACTTGGGAGGCTGAGACAGGAGGATCCTGGTTCACAGCCAGCCTCAGCTACTTAGTGAGGCCCTCCGCAACTCAGTAAGACCCTGTTTCAAAATAAAGAATAAAAAATAGGGCTGGGGGGGCAGCTTGGAGGTAGAATGCCTCTGGGTTCAATCCCCAGTACTGCAAAGAAAGAAAGAAAGAAAGAAAGGTCTGCCAAAGGTGCCGGACACAAACCAGGTAGATGGCAATGTGTGTGAAAACGGCAGTCCATGCCTACCCTCCTGCCCCTGCTCTGGCCTATTCCTTGTGGATAACACACTGTCCCCCCTTCAGAGACCCTGCTAGTGTCAAAGGCCTGGGAGGGACCAGGGGAGGACAGTGGAGCGAGCCTCGGGAAGTCTTCATTTTCCATCTAGTCCTAGAACAAGAACCCAGGGACAGAACTCCCGCCCTGTGCAGCTCGGTTCTCCCAACTGTGAACTTCATTGACCAGGCTTGCAGAGGGGCTGCAAAGACTGGGAGAGACAGAGGTGGGGCAGAGCAAGAAAAGGGGGAGAGCACGCTGGAACCCAGTTTAGTCACAGCAAATTCCAACACAGGCAACCCACCTGCCTGCCCAGGAGCCATGGGGCAGGTTGGTATCTTCACTTGGACTTGGCTGGGGTAGGCCTTTTTCTGATCGTTTCTGGGACGTTACACCAGAACGTTACAGCTACTATTGCTTTTCTTAGATTACCTCTTAAGAGCGTTTATAATGTACCAAAGGATACTTCATAGACATTGGTTTTTTTTTTTTTTATACTAGGGATTGAACCCAGGGGCATTATATCTCTGAGGTATACCCCCAGCCCTTTTTATTTATTTTGAAATAGGGTCTCATGAGGTTGAAGAGAGTCTCGATACATTGCTGAGGCTGGTCTTGAACCTGCCGATGCTCCTGTCTCAGCTTCCCAAGTACTAGTATTACAAGTGTGCACCACCATGCCTTGCCCTATTTATTCACTTATTTTTGAGACAAGGTCTCGCTAAGTTGCCCAGGCTGGCCTTGACTTGGGATACTTCTGCTCTAGCTTTCCAAGTTGCTGGGATTATACCGTTCTCCAGAGAGACAGAGACAGAGACAGAGAGAGAGAGAGTGTGAGTGTGAGTGTGTGTGTGTCACTGGGGATGGAACCCAGGGGCATTCTACCTCCTAGCTATGCCCCCAGCCCTATTTTATTTTGATTTTGAAACAAGGTCTCCCTAGGTTAATGAGAGTCTCATTATTTGCTGAGGCTGTCTCAAACTTGTGATCTTCCAGTCTCAGCCTCCCAAGTACTGGAATTACAAGTGTGCACCACCATGCCTGGTTTTTTCTCCATCCTTTGGGCAATTGTGGAATAAGCGTTAGCCCCATTCCACAGAGCCCGCGGTACTATAGTGGTCCTGCCCCAGCTCACCTCTTGATGGCAGAGCTCTGGTAAACCCCAGGGCTCTTAACCTTTATCCTCTGCTCTCATCAGAAATGCATATACATTAATCCAACGGCTCTAATCAATTCTCTCAGTCCAGAGAAACCAGCCTGGGGCCTGGAGGAGGCAGCTCTTCAGGGTTGGGGAAGGTGGAGATCTGTGTCAGGCTGCCCTGGAGGTATCTTCCTCCCCAGGTGCTCTCAATCTCTCTTCCTCAAAACCATCTTTTTTTTTTTTTTTTTTTTTTTAATGGTACTGGGGATTGAACCCAGGGGGGTTCTACCTCCAAGCTACACCTCCACCCCCCTCCCTTTTTTTTTTTGGAAACAGTCTTGCTAGGTTGCTGAGCCTCACTTTGTTGCCGAGGCGATCCTCAAACCTGTGATCCTCCTGTCTCAGCCTCCCAAGTACTAGGGTTACAGGCATGTGCCACCATGCCTGGCTTCAAAACCACTCTCAAAGATAGGTAGGAATCCCATTTTGCAGACAGGCAACCGAGCTCCTAATGGTTGACTAAATTGCCCAAACAGTCACACCGCTGATGGTTTTCCAACAACCCTTAGCTGTTTTCCCCTGGACTTAATCTCTCTCCCCTGCAAAGCAGAGCAAACCCGAGTTAAACCGCACAGCAACTGCCAATTCTCACCTCAGAGGCCTTCCAAGGCCCTGTCTCTCTGAGCCTCAGTTTTCCCGCCTTCCAAGGCCTTGTATCTCTGGGCCTGTCTCCCTGGCTGTAAAATGAAAGATGAAAACGCCCAGCCAGCCCCGGGTGTCTCTCTGGCCGCCCGCTCCCGCCTGCCCTTCCCAGGGCTTACCGTCGGCGGGCTGCTGGAAATTGATGTAGGCGTAGCCCAGCGAGCGCCTGGTGGCCACGTCGCGGCACACGCGGATGGACAGGATGGGGCCGGCGGGAGAGAAGGTCTCATAGAGCATGGCCTCCGTCACGTCGGGGTGCAGGTCGCCTACGTAGAGCGAGGCGAGCGGGAAGCCCTGGCCGGGGGTGCTCATGGTGGACACCGGCCGGGCACAGGGCCGACCAGAGCCGGTCACAGTGGCCGGGCGAGCAGCGGTGCGCGGGGCTGTCCTACCCTGCGAGCGCGGCCCGCCCCTTCCCTTTACCGGCCCCCGGCCCCTGCGCGCCAATCGCCGGCACCCGGGCCCACCCCACCTGGGGGCCCTCAGCCATCCAAAGGCGCAGGTGAGGAGCATTTGCGACCCGCGCCTCGGAGGAGGTCCCGTGGGACCTCAGATGGAGTTCTGATACCAAGCCATGCCTTGCCTTTGCCGACCCTTTCCTTCCCTGGAAAATGAGGACGCCACCCTCATGTCCAGGATTCAAGGAGACTGCTCTCTGCGCCATTCAGTACAAAGGGGAGAATTCCAAGCTGCACTTCTGTTTCAAAGTTTGGGTACGGAATTTTATCCTACCTCCCCGAAGTCTTTTTCTCAAAACCTGATCCAATTCCACCCTTGTCACTGGGGATTACAGGCTGTGTGTGAGAACTGGGGACCACTAAGCGTTTCCCTGCCACTGGCTCTTCCAGACCTCTCCCCACTTCCCTAAGCCATTCCACTGCCACCTGCGTTCCACCCAGGTTACTGGTGACCCAGCCTACTTGGGAGCAGTAGGGACCTAAGCGCAGAGTAGAGGGCCAAAGAGGCAGCCCTAAACTGCACGGTGAGACTGTCATCTTGAGTTGTCAGCATCTACCTACCTGATGCAGGGACATTTTATTAAAATCACACCGTAGACCAATGCTTTCTGCTTCTCAGTTTCTCTGCTGCAACAATGCTGCAAGATCCCACTGCTCTGGAGTTAGGAGTGGCTTTCACAGGTGAAACAGTTCGACCCGGGCAGAACTGGTCTGCCTGTCCAGCCCCATACTAGGAAGCACCAACCAGTTCTAATCTAGGGCTAGAAAACAGCCCCCTAGTCAGGTGTGGTGCTACACACCTGCAATCTCAGTACTTGGGAGGCTCAGACAGGAGGATCGCAGGTTCCAAGCCAGACTCAGCAACTTAGCAAAAAACAAGATAGGGCTGGGAATGTAGCTTGGAGGTAGAATGCCCCTGGGTTCAATCCCTAGACACACACACACACACACACACACACACACACACACACACACACACACACACTTCTCTAATTGCGGGAGTGTGGGCATTTTTAGAAAGGGGATAAGTCCCTCAAAGAAATAGTGTTGTAAGCTATCATAAACATGGATAGGACAGATGACCAATTAGGCAATTAAAAGGCTTGGTTACATCTCACTTGCTTTCATCTCAGGACTGGGGGGAGGGGGAACAATGGAGAGGAAGGCTTAAAAGGAACACAAAATGATTGTCCATACCAAGCCTTACATGCTTTAAGAGAACCCGAATTGTTTGGGGTAGAAGGTGGAGAGGCATCAAGTAATGGGGAAAGTGGTGGCTTAATTAATGGCAATTTCTTCTTTACTACACCTTGACTTCTGGTTCTAAAGGATGAAATAAAACTATTTTCCTGGGTTTTCTTTGGTTTTTGTGGTACTGGGGATTGAACCCAGGGGCATTCTATCTCTGAGCTATGCCCCAGCCC
>PVLC010032852.1:0-17925 GCA_004027655.1 Graphiurus murinus
GGAGGGTCTTCCTCCTGGCTGTGGAGGCCCTTCCAAATGCTACCTCTCTGGGGAGCACAAAGCCTGAGCCGGGCTGAACGCTAGAATCACTGAACCACCAGCTCTCCCTTCCTCAGGCTCGACTCACTGGCACATCCAGCTGGGCTGGTTTGCTTCGTGGCATATACAAATGCCAATGTATTCCTGACAAGCCTGCTTTGTGTATTCAACAAAGAACCACATGAAGTGTCGGGCATATGTGGCAACTCTTTTACAGTTGGCCTTTCGAGGCATCTGTATTTGAAGCTACAGTTCATTAAATAGAGCCCGAGAAGCCAGCATTCTCAAAACACTGTCAGTTTTTTAGGACTGTACTCAGCTCAGGGGAACGCGCTCAGCAGACACCAATCCTGAGGCATAAGGTAGGGTCTCCTTTCCTCCAGGGATCTGGCAGAACTTCCCAACATGAGACTTCAGAGTCCTGAGAGACCATAGTCACCATCTGAGATGAAGAAACAGAGGCCAGAGACACGATGGGACTCACCAAAAGCTGCACAGTGAGTGGACTGCAGGATCAGTGCTAACCCCGGTTCCTAATCCTATGATCTTTATTATTATGATTTAAAGCTGTGAATAACAAAGAAATGACTTAGGCAATTAGGAAAATTCTCAAAGATCTAGTTTTTTGTTTTTTCTTTTTTTCTGGAATAAGCTGGCAAAAATATGCATAGATAGGTTCCAGTGATCTCCCAATATTGTCTGGCTCCACTAATCTCCAATAAGACTTCTTGGGTTCTCACATCCTAGATGTACTCTTCTGCCAACAAACTGCTTTTTGATGGCTGCTGGAAGCTCCCTGCTGGTGAGCAGGTCTGTTCGCAGGCCAGAAGCTACAATGAGAACAAGGTGAAAGAAAGCACTGGACTAGAAGTGAAGGGGAAAGATAACTAGAGAATTCTTGGAAAGCCTCCCAGCTCTGAGCCAACTAGCCTTGTGCTTTGGGGTAATTTAACCACTTGAGTGTTAGTTTTCTCTTGTATAAATCAGGGAGAATTTTAACGCTAATGATGATGATAAAAATAAGAATATCTGCTGTGACATTTACATAAGGTTATAAATACAGACTTGCTTTTTTTTTTTTTTTCTTTTGTACTGGGGATTGAACCCAGGGACATTCTATCCCTGTGCTATACCCACAGGTGTTATACTCACAGTCTTTTTTTTTTTTAAGCAGGGTTTTGCTAAGTTGCTGAGGGCCTCACTAAGTAGCTGAGACTAGCCTCAAACCAAATGTGTGCCACCAAGCCCATCTGAACATGCTTTCTTTCTTTTTTTTTTTGTGGCACTGGGGATTGAACTCAGGGGCATTCTACCTCCGAGCTACACCCCCAGCCCTATTTTTTATTCTTTATTTTGAAACCGAGTCTCACTAAGTTGTGGAGTGCCTCACTAGGTAGCTGAGGCTGGCCGCGAACCCGGATCTTCTGGTCTCAGCCTCCCGAATGCTGGGATTACAAGTGTGAGCCACCACGCCCGGCTTGAACATGCTTTCTTAACTATACAGATGGGTGCTCTTACTGCACTGGCCTCATGATGCAGACACATCACGTTGTCTCTGTGCCTCAGATTTATCACCAGGAACCCATGGTTGAACTGAACTGACTTGACCTTGGAGAACCCATGGAGATGCTGACTAGAACAAGTTCCCTGTCCTCTTCCCTTGTTTTATATAAATACCTCAAGGGTGGGGGCACTAAGGTATCTTAGGACCAGTGCAGGGAGTAATTAGAAGTGTATATTCTGCATGGGGTCAGGTTGTACTAGTTGAAAGCTTGGCTCTGCCACACCTGGACACTCAAAGCATCATGTATACAGCTTGCAAGAAGTGTATCTTAAGGAAAATCATCTCATCTCCCTGAGCCTCAATCTTTTCATCTACAAAATGTGCATTAAAGAAAAGACCAAAACAAAACAGAAAAATCAGAACATCTTGTGGAGTTTTGTGAGGAAGATTAAATGCATAGTGTACATTGAGCACCCAGAGTGGTGGTGTGCACATATTTGGCCTTATTTAATAATGACCATCATTGCTTTTATTCTTCAAGTGAGTATAGGGGTAAGCAACGGCAGAGGAGATGTAGGGGCTGGGGTGTCCAGCACAGAAGGCTGGACTGCATCAAACCTTGCTGCAGTCAGAGGGATAAAAACAAACAGGATGAGTATGTGCTTTTTACTTGGTCATTCTTTTGTGATGCCCGGGTCCAGCATCCCTTTGAAAGACCGCAAGTGAGGTCATCTAAGTTTTAGCCCTAGTTCTGTGATATAACTTCATGCAAGCCATTTAGCTGTTACAGACCTCTGCTTCCTCATCTGAAAGCTGAAGTGGTAAAATAAAATGATTTTTAGGTCTCCTTAAGAGTGATTTCACCTTTGGGGTGGATGATCAAAACAAGCTCTTTAACTTGCATATAGCCAGCTGTTGGCATGAACCCAGGAGTCCTAACCTCCATTCCAGGATTGGATGACTTAGGACTGCTACTAACCCTCGCTGGATCATCTCCTAAAGGGGCACTGAGACCACCAGTCACCTTTGATATTAATCCACCAGCTGCCACCAACATCTGGCCACTCACTTGATAACACTGAGCACTGAACCTGGTCCCTCTCTGCCCCCACCCACTACCACAATCCATTTGTCATGGGGCCCCAGAATTTGAAATCTTTCATTTCCTTCCCATCATTCTGTTCCCTGGAATGCATCTGGGAACCAATCACCCAATTCAAGACATCTGTTTAGCTCACTTATAATCAAGCTGCAGTGAAGAAGGGCCAAGTCTCCTTCAATCAATCAATTACATAAACACAGGCTTGGAAGGGGGAGGTGCATGTGCTCGAGTGTGCAGAGTGGTGGGAGATAGGCACAGAAAGCTGAATTCTCATTTCTCTTATGTAAGGGTCACTGCAGTATTACAGATAGAAAAATGAGACTCTGCTCATAATTCCAGAGCAGAATGCTGAAAGTAAATAAAAGTGCAGACATTCTGAAGTTACCGAGCCCACCTCACTTTATAAATGGGAAAACTGAGGCTCGGGAAGGTATTATGACTTGGTTAAGGTGGCATGGCACTGGATCTGGAAAAGTAAGAGAACTGAGACCAGAATCCAGATTGGACTTCCAGTCCGGTGTTCTTATAATCTCTAGACACATACATGTTCATACAGTGTGTGTGTGTGTGTGTGTGTGTGTGTGTGTGTGTGTGTGTGTGTGTGTGTTAGAAGTGGTAGAATAAAGCAGGCCTGACAGAGCATGGTAAAACCCCTAAGAGTCTGTACCATTGCTCTATATGACATCTTTGTCTAAATGGGATTCCTGAAACAGGAACATAGGAGAAGAGCTCTGAGCAATGTGGCATCCATGACAATAGGAGAAGCCTGACAGTCAAGGGAAACCTCAGAACATGCAAAATGGCCCTCTGCATGTACTCTTCTGCCACTGAAAAGACAATCTGCAGAGCATTGCTGGTGAACATGGGACTGCTAGCTGATGACAACCTTGAAATGCAGGCAGATACCAGATTGCCCTACTGTGGCCTCTCTGCCTGTCGGGGTCTCCCAGTCCAGTGGGGGAGATGGATTTTCCCATATCTAACTGCTAGAGTAGGCAGACCTGGGAGACCAGGGGAACACAGAATATAGGAGACTCTTCAGCATAGGAGGGCTAGAGGCTCAAAAAAATGGGCAACTTCTAGACTGCATCTTGAAGGATGAGAAAACTTTAACAGATGGTAAAGAGTTAGCTAGGAAATTTGCTAAGAATAGAGGAGGGAATAAGATTATTTGAGGTATGCAGGGAACTAATATTGCTTAATTTAGTATAATTGTATGAATTTTGAAACTGGACTGCATAGCATTATGGCTAAAGATAAAAATGATTTCAGGTTCTAGAGGACAAAAGTAGGGATTTAAAAGTTTGAGTTTTAAGTAAAAATGCCCCTTACATATACAGCCATGACACCAAAACCAGGTTACTGGCCTCTCACTGGAATGGTCTCATTCCTCTTCAAAAGCATTCAGGAATCACCTGTGCTCTGGGCACATTCAACTCTGTCCTCACAGTGATGCTGTCACTTAAGAATCATGGTCATTCCCATTTTGCAGATGACAGAACCATAGACAATGGGTTAGGGGCCCAAGGTCATGAAACTCACAAGAATCAAGGCTGAAATCCCAAGTTTTCTTTCCCATCACTCTCACTTTGACTTCAGACAGAGGCTGGCAGGCCACTCGTGCAACTATTACAGAGGAAATTTAAGTAGGCAATGCGGAGGTGAATTAAAGATTACGGTTTCCAAACACAGTCCTATAGTTCGGTGGCCCCAAGAATTTCATCTTTTCAATGCTCTCCAGGTGACTGTGAGGCAACTAGATTGAGCCTGGCAAAGAGCTCATCTGTGCCAGGAAGGTATTGTCCCCACAGTGACATGAGACAGCACAACTCTCCTGGACTGACAGAGCCCTGAGATAAAATAGGTGAAGCAATATATGGGACCAGTGTATGAAGAAATACTTTGTAAGCCCAGATAATTGAGAAAAATGTGAACCATCTCCATGCCTCTGTTTCAGAAATGTTAGATGTGGGCTACACCCAGCAGATGGCCTGGATTTGAATCTCTACTTTACCACTAGTCCGGGGAAGACAATGACTTTCCTAAACTTTAGTTTCCTCATTTGTAATATAAGACTATTTGACCAGATAGCAGATAGCCATGGGCCCTGACAGCTCACAATTTCTATAAATTTCTCACAGACCAAATTATTCTAGTCATCTTCCCAAAAGGGGAAGTCCTATTAGTCCAAGGTCTCTTCTGACATAAAGTTTTACGTCTGAGGCTCCTCTTGACAAATCATTTCATTTGAAGAGGATTGCCTCTCATTTTTCTCACTCTTGATCAGTCATTTTTCTGCATATGTTTTGGACATATGTCTTTCTAGTTTGGTTAGAAATACTCAGTATACAATATCTCAGGTGTCCCAAAGCTGTCAAAACAAAAATTCCTCAGCTCACTCATATCTGCTGAATATGCTTTTTAAGGTATTATAGAAAAAGAATAAGAAGACAAAAAAGCCTGCCTAAAGTTGTTAAAAATCATAGCTTTGATTTCTAAACCAAAGTAAGCCCATCCTGGGAACTAAAAGAAAGATACATCTCTTTACTGAAATCAATTAATATGATGGGGATATCCCTACCTTTCACTGAAACAGAAAACTCCAGGTAATGGAAAACTCTAGGTCAGGAATTGAGAAACCCAAGTTTTCTTCTAGTTTTTCCCTGGATTGTTCAGCAAATATTATAATCCAGACTACATGTGACTCATTACAATATACTAGGAATATGTACTGTGGATGCAAAAGAGAAAAAGATAGGAATCCCCTGACTCCCACCTTCCTATAGTCCAGAAAGAATGAAGATGCAGGACCATAAATAACTAAGACACAAGGAACAGTGTGACATCAGAGGTGCAAAGGGCTGTGGAGAGATATTAGATAAACGTCCCCTAGGAGAGTACGAGGATAAAGTGAGGTCCATGGCCATCCAGCCTGTCCTAATTTCTGGGCTATAATGTGGTCACTAGCTACTGGGTGTGACTGCTTTCTGTACAGAATCCAAAAGGAAGCTCCACTAAGTTTAACAGGCAGGCCACATCTTTGCTAAAATGGAGCAAACCTTCCTGGTACCTGCTGGTCATCAAATTCCAAGAGAAAATCTCCCTCCAAAGGATTGCTGGAGTGCTGGGGGTTCTGCACATACATTCAACATAATCATATAACAAGTACTTAAGAGGCACCTTCCAGAGGATTTTTGGACACCTCTTAGACCTGTGATAAAAGTGAAATAGACTAGAATCTCGGTGACAGACAGGGACAATGAGCTTTTCAAATTGTAGATATTCACTGTATGATTGAATATAATGTAGAAAGATGGTAGGTAGGTAAGTAGGTAGGTAGGTAGGTAGGTAGATAAAAGTAACATTTAGCATCTTCTCAACTTCCCAGTTGGGTAAATTAGACTCATATCTGATTATTCTATCAGATCACAGAGTTTATACCTGGACCATAAAGGAACTATAAGCTAGGAAAGTTATTTGATTGAAAAAGAAATAGTAAGAAAAGCTTCAATTTTATGAGTATGGGGATTAGCAATGGGTTTCTTAGAGAATTTGGATGCTCAGGAAATATGGCCTGTACAATTCAGAATCTTCTCAGGTTTCAAGAGGTATGATACCACCTTAGGGTTGTAAAAAAGAAAATCCATCAAAAAATTTCAAGGAGAAAGATCAGGTAGACTATGTGGTAAGGTGAAGCTCCATGGTGCAGGCAGGGACTCCGCTGGCCTTTGCCAAATGGAACAGGTAGGCTTTAGAATGATAGGTTTAAGGGAAGGAAAAATACTAAGTGGAGACAGAGTGGAATAAGAAGGTAGGAAACATGAGGAAAGGGAGAAAGAGTGTAAAACATAAAAGGTCTTTAGCTCGGAGAGAGAAGACCCTCTTACAGTTTTTATTCTCCTTCGTTTCCAGGCAGATTTAACACTGTTAGTGGATGATTCCTTTATCTAAAACTTTATTCCCTTGGCTTTTGTGGTTATACCATGTTCTGGTTCTCCCACTCTTCTATTTCTCAATTTCTGACTATTTTCATGCTCTTCTTTCTTTGCTTAATTCCTTTTAAAAGCAACATCCTGGATTCTCTTTGGGTGTTCATCCTCTAATCACCACCTTCAACCTCAGTGCATCCCACTTCTCAAAGACCTGGGTTTACGAATCTTCAGCAGTCATCAGCACCTGGATGTCCCAGAGGCCCAACTATAACATGTTCAATGTGGATCTCACCACCTTCTCCCTCCCTCTAGATGTTTTAGTCACTATCGCTCCTCTTCTCTGTTTCAATTAATGACATTTCCATTCACTCAGTTACTCAAGCTAGGATTTCCTGGTTAGGCCCACAGATCCTGTTCACCCTATATCCAGAATCTCTCCTAGACTTCCCTCCTGCTCCCTTTCCATAGGTTATTGTGCTTCAAATGTAGGCTCATGTTCAGACCCTGAACACCCCCAGAAACAGCTGTTTCTCCAGCCTCATCCCCGCTTCTCCCTCCCAGATCCTCTATACCCTGTGTCACAGAGCCTGACCTATTCCTTTCCATGTATCCTCTTTGTCTAGAATACCTCCATTACTGGTGTCAGTGTTTCTGGGGTCCAAGACCCAGTTCAGCTGTCCTCATCTCCAGAACCTCTACCTCCATGATCCTCTACACAACTGGCCCTTCCTCTTCTGTGCCCCAACGTGCTTTGAACATTCCCTGTCACTGCACTAATCATACAGCAGGCATGCTTACCCTTCTCTTGAGAGCTCAAGGGAGGAGAATGTGTCCTATTTGTCTTTATCACTTACATGCCTGGAATGTGTCCATATACAGTTGGTGCTCAATGAATATTTATACACATCCCACCCATCCTCTGTGTTGTTGGAGACACACTAAAAGGGGGAGGAGTGCAGGCAGGTAGGGATGCAGGAGGGACCCTCAAGAAGGAAGTCAAGAATGGAACAAAAATTGTGAGCTACCTCTCAGGTATAAGGGCTGAAATCATGTTAGTGGGAGAAAGAATTTGTGGAGAGGAAATCAGGTAGTCATGATCTTTTCCACTCTTTTCTGTCTCTTCTCTCTCTTTCTGTGGGTGTCTTTCTTTGTCTCTGTCCCTTCATCTCTCTCTCTCTCTCTCTCTCTCTCTCTCTCTCTCTCTCTCTCTCTCTCTCTCTCTCTCTCCTCTCTCCTCTCTCCTCTCTCCTCTCTCCTCTCTCCTCTCTCCTCTCTCTCTCTCATCAGCGCCTTCCCTTCTGTCTGTGACATTATCTTCAATGCATCTCCTTCAGCTTGTTTTTCTCATCTTTATGACAGGTGGTCAATCATTCTCTTTTCTTCCTTTCTGCTTCTTTTTACTTAATTTGTCACTAACCTAGAGATACTCTGTTCATAATTATTGAATGGTTTTACACATCTTCCTTTTAAAAGTATACGACCAAGAAGATCATTTAAAACATGTCTCTTTTAAGCCGACTGCTTTTTAGTGAATTTCCATGGATTGAGTTCATTGATTCCCAGCAGGTCAGAAGCCCACGAGGTGACAGATGGTTCCTGTTCCTGGGTCTTGTATGACTGCTGGCATTACTGTTCCCTTTGGGACTCAGCTGGTTTGGTGAATACACCCAGAGGCCTTTTGCTTACTGTGTTGTAGATAAAAATACAGATGCATGAGCAAGAAAACAACTTGATTCTTCAGTTCAGTAGAGCAGGGCTGGGAAGAGGACACAAAAGGACCTGGCCTATTGGGGGCAGAGGAGTTAGAAAGGAAGCTTTCAGCCCTAACAACAGTGCACAAAGGAGCTGGGAGCTGCTCGTCATTGATGCCTGGCTCCTGAGGGCCGGAATGGCTGATAACGGCCAGCCACATTAAATATGTAATTTCAGAAATGTGATCAAACTGACTTCCTGCCAGAGCTATGAAGGAAATCCCATAGGGGGCTGGAGGGCCTTTTTGTTTTCCATTTTTGATTCTGTGTTAGGCTAATTTTTTTAAGAGAAAGATATTTAATTTACCCAGTCTTTTCAATCAAAGAAATTGATACATTAACAGGACAGGTGGTGGTGGTGGTGGTGGCAGCAGCAGCAGGGAAAGTAATTAAAAAGCCTAATTTTTCTTTCCAAGAGCACCAGCCTCTAAATTGGATGGGCCTCTATGGATTAGAAAGAAGACAAAGTTTTAATGGAAGTTTTATTTAAAGTCCAACAATGGTTTTGTTATGCTCGGATGTTGGGAGAAATGTTTTCTTCTCCTGCAGTTGATGTTTGGAACGTTGTGGGGGCCGGATGGATAAAAGTTTGCATTAATTTCTTAGGGCTGTCATAACAAAGTGCCACAAGCTGGGTGACTTAAAATAATAGACATGTATTGTCCCATGTCTGAAGGTCATATGTTTGAAATCAAGGAGTTGGCTAGGCCACGCTGCCTCTGAAGCTTTGGAGAACCTGTTCCATGACTTTCTCTTAGCTTTCCAGTGTTGCCAGAAATCTTGGTGTCCCTTCGCTTGTAGAAGCATTACTCCAACCTCAGATTCCATGGGCACGTGGTATGTGCCCTACTTATTTCTGTGTCTCTGTCTCAGTTTTCTTATGAACACACCAGTCATATGGGATCAGGGATCACCCTAGTCCAGTATGGCATTTTAA
Organism: Graphiurus murinus; assembly: GCA_004027655.1. Taxonomy (NCBI): domain Eukaryota; kingdom Metazoa; phylum Chordata; class Mammalia; order Rodentia; family Gliridae; genus Graphiurus; species Graphiurus murinus. The sequence goes on from PVLC010032852.1 coordinate 9,266, forward strand.
CTTGATTACATTGGCAAAGACTTTATTTCCAAATAGGGTCCCATTCATCGGGTACTGGGGATGTTGGGACCTTAACCTATCCTTTTGGGAGACAGAATTCAACCCACAACAGGGACTATAGTCTGGGATAGAGATGAAGAGATGAGAGAGTCTATGACTACTTAGAGTGTCAAGGGCCCTCTCCTCATGTTGTGAAGACGTGAATTACCTAGTTGGCCTGGGATGTTCTCAATTTGGGGACATCAAATCATGGCCCTATAGCTACCCAAGTTTTTGAATATCATGCTGATCGTTCAGTCCCAAATCCGAGTCTCCCGGAAAGTATGAGCAGTCTCCAGGGAGAGGGAGCTTATCATTGAAATAACTTTGTGACGTGATAGAAAGAGCTAGAAAACCTGAGTTCATGCTCCTTTATGACTTACCTGGCTCTATAGCTCGAGAGCACCTTGATAAGCTTCTTTGGCCCTTGACTGACATTTCTGTAAACACAGGCTATAAAGTAATTTCCACCCTCTGCAATTTTATAACACAACTTAAATGTGAAAAGTGCTTGTGAACAGTTTGCCGAAGTATCACAATTTAAAAAACAAGAAAACCCCCTCCCTCCTGCTTATCTGGGACACAAACAGTGGTCATTCTGTTTAAAATACTGATCCAATTCTCATACTCAGAGGGGGCAAATATGAATTATATCTGGGAAGGATACCCTCTGTCTCTGCAGTTTTAGAGCTCAAAGTGATCAAAATCCCCTTGCACTACACCCGGTGTCCTCAATCCCTCAGCAGCTAGTGTGACCTGATGGGACAGATGTTTATCTGGGGGGTAGTTAGAGCCTATTCCTTTTAGCCCAGCCTATAAATAAGTCTGAAGGTGTCAGAGCTGATGATGAAAGGAAAACACAAGAAGTCTTTCTTCAGATGTCCTCCCCCTTTCAAAGTCCTGGGGGAGAAATGTGCAGGTCTCTGCTCACGATGATGAAATTAGCAGGCACTCGTCATTCAAGACAGAGGCGAGAAAGAGCCGGGATCTGATACGGAACGCCACTGAAGAGAATCTATTTTACACAACATAAAAGGCCCCGACGTAAATTAGAAGAAATATGGGGAGCTTTCAAAAAGGTAGGTCAAACTTTTTCCTCAAGCAGATAATTACAGGCTGGGGGTGAGTAAATCTTATTAGCCTCTCTCCACCTCATCTCTTCTCATAAAACACTGGCAAGAAGAAAGGTCCACTCAATTCAGGACTGGACAGCTTGCCTGAGAGAGAACTGGATTGTGCTGTCCATCACGATGCCTGTGGTCAGGCTATTGAATCCTACTCTCCCTCCTATACTTCCTGCCACCAGGACCCAGGTGACCACCAGCCAAGCATGAAGCTCCTCTATGGACTTGCTGAGACTCCATGACTTCTGACTGTCTAAAGAACTATCCCTTCAGGCGGCAATTTTCCAGTCAAATTTCTCTGCCCAAGTTGAGGCCTTAAAATTAATGAAGTTGTTAACATTTCTTAAAATGTCTTTCCTGGCAGTTGAAAGGTATAGATTTATCACCCATGAGCCTGCTCGCCTCCTTGGTTCATAGACATATAGGCTGATCCCCACAAATACCCTTAAGGAGATGAGAGTCTTGGCCTTAACTCTGCTTTCAGCCTGCTCTTCAATGGACCTCAGGGTGAGTCCTTAATGTTTAGGCTTAAAGGGCAGTGACAGAGGCCACTCTTTATGGCAATGGGCCTAGGTGCTTGCAGAATTATTTCTCTGACATATGCACTCTGAGAAGTCAGGGCCAAGTTCTACTCATCTGTGTATGTGCATCAGCTCTGGGGTTGGTGGTGGTGATGATGGTGGTTGTAGGGTCTTCATAAGCTGAATTAAATATGGCAGGGAAATAAAAAGGTTATGAAATGATTGCCACACTCAGTCAAGGTGCTACTAATCAAGAATCAGCTCTTCCTCTTCCACAACTCAATACCAATAATGGTGCTGTCTCTGGTACCCATTTGGGCCATGACTGACCAATGGTTTGGGTCTTCTCTACCAAAAAGGGAAATCATGAGGTTCTAGACCACAAGGAGAGTTTGAAAGGGACATCCAAGTCTGCTCTTAGTGCCAAGGAGTACTGCACTCTACCCTCAGAGAAAGCTGGGTTTATTAAGGCTAAGCCTTAATAACAGGTAGGTGGGGGCTTAATAAACTTCCATGGACTTCTCTTTTCAACCTGCAGCTTCCCTCAAGATGCTCCATAGGGAATAATTATATCACCCTCTGTGACATGATAGAGGTAGACCTGCCCTTTTTTGGACATTCTACAGTTTCTACAAGTTACCTTCCTATAGAGACACTGGATGACTTTAAGAGCAAACTCAAAAGTGTTATCTGAAGACCAGTTGTATTACAAATCTGGTTATAACACATTAACTATACAAAGGAGTAGATTTCAATTATTTATAGACACTTGCCCTTATCATAAGATGACACTTAGTGTCTGGCTTAAATAAAATCAAGAAGTAATTCTTATCTGGAATCTCCTGAGAATCACTGATCCTTCTCTCCCTTTGGGGATGTTGAGGAGGAGCAGGAAACATCCTAGCACAGAGTATAATCCTTAACTGCCCTAGGGTTTATGATGCATTTATTTTTTGAGTTTGAAATGAAAGGTACCATTAATATAAACCAAGACTGTGTTATAAATGATGGACAGCAGGCATCAGACTGGAGCTTTTCTACAGTGAGTGGAACATCTCTGTTAGGTGCATTTTAAATAACTCAGGCCTAAGGGCAGAGAGTGATTAGCATGAATAGGTAAATATGCCCAGAAGGGAATCTAGAACTCAATGCTGTACTGAGTTTATAAATACTTAATTGAATCAGGCCTGATGAGGGATTTCCATCTCTAGAGGCCATCTGCATTCATTCATCATATACATGTTTTTATGAGTCCCATATGATGGGGAACAAATATAGCATAGTCTGCCCTCTTGGGGCTCACACAAAAGGAGTTCAGGAGAAAGAAAAACATTCCCCTGGAAATGCATCAGCTGTCCCCCAAACCTGCTCCTTCTACCACAGAGGCCCAGCTGCTATAAGCTGTATTAGGCTGAGCACTGAGAACAAGGAATTCTATGCGACACTGTGTAAATATGGCCTCTGGGGGCTCCTAGGACAGGACCTAGCAGGCTGAGTAAGTAGGAAAATTTAAAAAAAAAACAGAGGAGAAGAAGAAGAATTCTTGCTTTGTAGCTAGAGAACCCACTCTGTGTGATCTTATTAAACTTAGTTTCCACATCTGTGAAAGTGGAATTGGAACTGTTCTCCTTACTTCTAGGGCTGTTATAGAATCAAATAAAGTACTTGAGAAACTACTCAAATGTGAGGGAGTCAACTGGAGGGGCTCTAGGAGATCTGTGACCCTCATAAAAATGATATCTTCAAGAATCCATGATCTTTAGGAATGCTGTGGATTTAAACCTTATATCCATAATGGTACAGTCAAGATGCAAATAAGCATAGCATCTAATAATTGTAAGGGGACATCAGGAATACCATGCACCAAACAGGCTGGGGAATGGGATATAGCAGCAACAAAGTCATATCGAATGCAGCTGGAAAGGCTTGGCTGGAATGGTTTGGTGAGGCTGGGTGCCACAGTAGGCAGAGGACACAATAAGACTTCTTTTCATGGAGGGGGACTAGGGATTCCTGGAGCACCATTAATCACAAACTGAAACTCACAGGGTCCTTAATTATGTGATAGTGATGATACATCACAAATAACTATCAAAAATACACTTACCATATCGGCTGCGATGAGACAGGAAAGGGAAGGAATCTTTCATTGTCCAGGTGAGATTCCATGCAAAATAATCAGGAGGAGGAGAAGGCATGTTTGTTGATGACTCCAAGGAGTTGTGACCTGGACATAAAAACAAAGAAGAGAATACTCATCTATGTGCTTAGGATGGGTCTCATGGATGTCACTCAATGTCTGTCATAAAGGAAGTTCACAAGGGGCTTTCATGAGAATCCATCAGAAAGATGAGGGGGGAGCTGGGCGTGGTGGTGCACGCTTGTAATCCCAGCATTTGGGAGGCTGAGACCGGAGGATCTAGGTTCGTGGTCAGCCTCAGCTACCTAGTGAGGCATTCCACAACTTAGTGAGACCTCATTTCAAAATAAAGAATAAAAAATAGGGCTGGAAGCCGGGCGTGGTGGCGCACGCTTGTAATCCCAGCATTCGGGAGGCTGAGACCGGAGGATCCAGGTTCGCGGCCAGCCTCAGCTACTTAGTGAGGCACTCCGCAACTTAGTGAGACTCGGTTTCAAAATAAATTATAAAAAAAAATAGGGCTGGGGGTGTAGCTCGGAGGTAGAATGCCCCTGAGTTCAATCCCCAGTACCGCAAAAAATAAAAGAAAGAAAGAAAGAAAGAAAGATGAGGGGAGGAAAATGTGGGACACCAGTAGATTGAATTGACCTCAGGACCATGATCTAAGAGGTCTCAATATTGTGACCAAAACCATGCCAAAGATCTCTGGAAGATGAACTAGAAGCCAGGCAACTTAATGGCTTGGTCTAATAGCTCTATCCAAAGTCTATTCTCCCTGTAAGAATTTGTGCAACTTTATAGAGAACTTCAATTCATCTTGTTCAGATAATGCCTCCATCTCTACTTTACACTCAGACTTGTAACTTCACCTAATGTTGTTTGCTTGGGTTATTGCCTTATCAATGAGAGGGTTGAAATTGCACTCAGAAGTTATGAGCACTTGACAATTATGTTATTTTCTGGGAGGAAAAAAAAAAAGCTAGGTGATGGGTTTTCCCATATCTAAAAGGCCAGGGAGCCACAAAGGATTAATGTTTTTGATTTGCATGAGAGAAAGAAGGGATGAGAAAAAAAGGAGCAAAGCGGTATTAGTCTGTTCCTTAACAGTACCTCAAGTGGGTTTTGCGTGGTGAAAAGTCATTACAATATATCTACAAATCAAATGAGCACACACTGTATGCTCTTACACAGTTCTTCCCAGAAAATCCCCAATTCAATCTCTATTTGCTAATGTTTCATGGCAGAAGAAGCCTTTTCTGTTAAAGAAGAAGGATTTGAGAATTAATTCTGTTTAGTAGGGAAGGGAGCTCAAGTTTCTTCTGTAGCTTCCATAGTAAATGCGCCATGCTGGCCTCTTTGGCCACAAAATGCCATGCGATACTCACAGTGACTCTCTTAAAGGGGAAATATCCTCTCCATTTTACAGGTGCAAAAACTGAGTATTCAGAAGGGCAAGTGGTGGAATCCAGAACTGAGCCCAGGTTTGCCTAGCACCAAAAATGGTCTACTAAGTGCAGGCTGCTACTCCAGTGGTTAACTGTAATGCTGCTTGGAGTAACTTTGTGAATCAAAGGGAGAAGACAAACAAGAGAAGCAGGAGTGGTAGAGGCATTTCCTCAGCCCATCTGCCTTTCAGTCCTCCTGCAAATCCTGTAGCGCCAGCTCCTCAGGATCCTGTTCTCCCGCCTCCAACCTTCTTTTAGTATCAACCCCACCCTCACCCAATTTAAGGCAATCTCTACCTGGGTGTTTCTATAGGTGCTGCACTTGGGTAAAAGCACAAGCCAGGTGTGGTTTGCACACTTGTAATCCCAGTACTTGGGAGGCTGAGATAGGAGGATCACAGGTTTGTGGCCAGTCTCAGTAACTTAGTGAGGCCCATTATAATTTAGTGAGACCTTGTTTCCAAATTTTAAAAATAAAATAAAATATGGCTGGGGATGTAACTCAGTGGGAGAATGCAAAAACAAAAACAAAAACCCTGAGCACAGGACCATGTGGCCCTGCAACTGGAATAGAATGAGCATTCTTTACAAAAAATGACCTCTACCTCCCATAGATTTGAATCAGAAGTGCTGGCTCCTGGGTAATCAGTTTAGATTTTTTGACTCTCCTCTCATATCTGATATCCAGAGATCAGAACTGAATTGACCAGAGCCAGGTACATCTTTTTGTAGCAATTCTACAAAATGGCTCAGAAGAAATGCCTCGAAGGAGCTCAGAGCTGTGCTAGGGAACTACACAGAGGAGCCATCTCATCTCACTCCCACATAAGCTCTGTTTTCTAGATGGACAATGAGGCTCAGAGAGGTGACCCAGGCCATGTGAGTTTTCTTGGACATGGTTAAGTTTATTAGACTTTAAAATATTTATCATATGTATTAAGCTTATATGCACTATGCTAAGTACTTTAAATGTAATGATTTCATTTACTTCTTACAATAACCTTGGGAATAAGTGCTATTATTTGTCTGCATTTTGCAGCTAAGGAAACTGAGGCTTACAAAGGTGAGATACCTTGACTGTAAGCCAGCCAGTAGTAGGTGGCAGATCAGAGAGTCTACAGACAAGTTGGCCTGATGGGAAGGCCCATTCTCCTTCCATACCCCCCACAAACTAGTACAGGGTGGTCTTTGGCTCTCTGCTGCCTGACAGGGCCCCCATGGGCAATGCTAGGGTTGGAGGTCACCACTGGGTATTCTCTAGAGCAGGACAACAGTCTGAAGGGCCTGGGAAGGCTGTGGCGAGCCTTGCAATGACTCCCATGTGAATAAAAACTGGCATCTCTCTGTCTGAGTCATCAGCTTTGCTCACATTTTAAGTAATTTTGAAGCAATAGGAAGACTAAGCCTGAGCTATATTTCCCTGTTTTCAAGTGATGTCATTTTTCTTAACTATTCTGTTTGGGAATGGTATTTACTTCTTCCTGGATGTGAGAGATCAAGCAGATGGGGCTAGACTTCAGGAAGCACTTATGACTCTTGGAGTGGGCACAGAATGGCAGATGACTTTTTACTTTTTACCTGGATGAGGGCCAGGTAATGTATTCAGGAACAAAAGAATGTATGTGTGTGTGTGTGTGTGTGTGTGTGTGTGTGTGTGTGTGTGTGTGGTATGCATGTACATGTGTGTGAAAAAGGAAGGTCTCTGAGCCCTGAGTCATGTCCTAAAAGGAGATATGGGCAGCACTGTGGATCATCCCTACAGATAGAGTTCAAAGCATTTTATAGCCCACTGAAGTGCCAATTACTTGCTGGACATCCTCAGAGTCGACTACTGGAAAGAAAGCAGAACATTTTATTCTGTCCCTGTAGGAACTCCTAGAACTCTGGACTCACAGGGGCCCCAATATGGTTCCTAGAGGAGGCAGATAGAATGATTAGCCCGGATGAAGCTCGGGAAGTTAATCGAGGGGTCAACCAATAAGGCTGTGCCACCCCTCCTGAAAAGGTGAAGACGAAGAAAAACACAATGCACATGAATGTGTTGTTTGCCAAAACTGGAGGCATCTGACTCACAAGTGAGTGCTGGTTACAGTTCATAGGCTATACATATATTTTGAATATACAGAAGAAAGGACTTGTGCACTGAGCAAGTACAGTGTGAAGAGGCTGGCTGTTTCCTTCACAGTGTTCATTCATCCCCATCCTCACTCCTGTTGGAAAGGGAGTTTTCTAGCATAAAGTGAAGCTATGCTATAAGAAGCAATCCCTTGGCACAAGCTTGGGTTTTGGGTGCTCCACTCTGGAAATGTAAGGCTCCAGAGTGGGATGGACCTCACCAGCACAGATCTTTGGTGCAAACGTGTGAGTGAAGACCTCCTGACTAAAGTAGAATGAATCTTAGACCCTATGGGATGAAGAGTGGAAGGGAAGGGAGAGGTTACAGGAACAGGAGCTACCAGGTGCCCCAGTGAAGCAGACCAGTGATAGTATGAAGATAGAAAAGGAAAGGAACACACCTGGGCTGAGGACATTATTCATTGGCTACTGGTAAAATTGTTTTATTTTTTTCTGGTGATTTCCTGAGCCTTTCTAGGCACTACAAGGTAGCAAGGTACACTGAAGACCTCAAACTCCTGACTCAACTCTTTCCTCATCTTCTACGACTCTCTGATGTTCTCAGCTTAGATCCCAGAATGCATCTCTACACTAATTCCTCAGTGCACCAGCTCAACTCCGCTGCCTCTTTCCTCCTTCACCAGTGTCCTCGAGAGGCTGGACGTGGTACTGGAGAGGAAGAGAGGAAGGGAGGAGGGATGCTAGATAAAGCTGACAAATCACACTTTAAATTCATGACCAGAAACCTCAAGAAGACCTTCAGGACGGCCCAGAAATCCTACTGCATTCCCTAAACAATTTAATTCACTCTCCTTCTTTCTAAGACAGCTATTTCAAACTCCTCTTACTTCTCCAATTCCCTCCCTCTTCCTCATTTTCAGCTAATGACCTTGTTTCTTATTTCACTGGGGAAAAAGCAAATCTACCCACTGACCATACCCTGTACATGCTATCTTCTCTCCTGTTCTAAAGGATAAGCTGTCTGTACTCCTCAGCAGCGCTGGCCTCCCCCCTTAGGTACAAGTCCTGTCCCTCCTCGAAGACTCTGCTGTTGCAACTATTCCTCCTTTCTCCTCCGCCAATGGTTTACCCTGTCTACCAAGTCAATCTCAACTGCAGAACACATGTGCCTTCTTAAAAACAAAAACAAAAAAACTTCCCTGACCTCCATGTTCTTCTTCAGCTATTGCCCATGACTGCTCTCATTTAATAGCCAAATACCTTATAGGATTTGTCTCAACTCCTGCATCTACTTTCTTCCTTCCATTTTCTCTTC
>PVLC010032853.1:0-17902 GCA_004027655.1 Graphiurus murinus
TTTTTTTTTTACTGGGGATTAAACCCAGAGGCCCAGGGGCCTTCTACTCTTGAGCTATAACCTCAGCCTAACCTCGACCCCTTTTTTTCTGCTCTTTTTTATTTTGAAACAGGGTCTCAGTTAATTGCTGAGGTTAGCCCCCAACATGCCATCCTCCTGTCTTAGCCTCCCAAATACTGGGATTACTGATGTACACCACCATGCCCAGCTCCTGCCCTTCTCTTGATAAACACTGAAGGAACATTTGTTTCCCAGTCTCAGTGGTTACAGGGGGACAGAACAGGAAGCTGGTCTTCTTCCTCCCAGCTATGGCGTCAGGTGGTAACACTCATGCGTCCCTGCCTGGTGGCAATGTGGTCACTCATCTGATCCTGATCTTCATTCCTGCTGAGGGGAGGCAGCAGCACTCCTCCTCTTCTCCCACCAGGGCAGTGCTAGCAGGGCCCCGCAGCACACTGAACCCTTGTCCCCATGCCTGGAATCCACAAGGCTGAGCAAGGCTGTGCAAGTGGGGGCGAGTCAGCACTCCACCTCTGGTGTCTGTAGGGTCCAGTGGGGAACTGACCTCCACACACACCAGCAGCAATGAGCTGGGTTGGGTGTGTGGAAGAGGGCTAATCCCTGCTCTTGTCCCCCTCCCACCATTGCTCAGCATCAGCAAGGCAAAGTGGGGGGGGGGTGGTACAGATTGCAACTGTTCCTCTATTTCCCTCCATCCCCTCCCCTGGTCCCAGCAGAGCCTGATGGGAAGCTGACCCCCTGAACCCAGAAGCAACAAAACCCTGGGGTCCTCTGCTTGCTGCCTCTCTGGTGACAACGGGGCTCTGCAGGAAGCTGAGTCCCCCTCCTCCACTTCAAGGCAATGAGCTGGTGGAAGTCTGTGTTTCAATTTCACTAGGAAAGTGTCCTTGGGCCAAGCAGGTGTGCTTCTAACCCAGCCCACACAGTGAGGCAATGATTCCAATGTTGCCAAGGTAGTGTCAGGAAGCTAAACACACACCCACCTAGCTCTCAGTACCTCAGCCAGGGGACTGCCTGCTCATAAAGGATTAAATGCGATCCAGAGTGCTGTGCTGTAATATCAAAGCTGTCAGTACACAATAATTCCAACAAGAATGAGAAAAGATAACCAATGGATATTAACATCAGGATGAATCTAATATTCGAATTATCTGACAAGATTTTTTTTTTCTGGTACTGAGAATTGAATCTCTAGGCATTCTACCTCTGAGCTATACCCCAAGCCCTATTTTATTTTGAAACAGGGTCTTACTAAGTCATGGAGGGCCTCTCTAAGTTGTTGAGGCTGGTGGCAAACTTGTGATCCTCCTGTCTCAGCCTCCTAAGTATGGGGATTACAAGTGTGTGTCACCACGCCCAGCTATCTGACAAGATTTCTAAAGAAATCATCTTATAAACAATTACAAATTCTCTTGAAAAAATAAAGTCTCAGCAAAGAAATACAAGCTACATAAAGAGCTAAATGGCAATTATAGAAGTGAAAAATGTTAAATTAAAAAATTTTACTGGATAGGCTCAGTAGTAGAGGAGAACTGATAGAGTGTAGAATCAATAAACTTGAGGACTAATTAATATACTTTAGCAGAGCTGAGTAGAAAAACAGAATAATGGAAAAATAATGAATAGTTTCAGGGATCTGAGGGTAATGACAAATCTAATATTGTATTACTAAGAAGAGGAGAGAGAAGAGAACCAAAAAATATTCAAAGAAAGCCAGATGTGGTAGTGTAGGCCTAGAATCCTAGTACTTGGAAGACTGAGATGGGAGGATTTCAGGTTTGAGACCAGCCTTGACAATTTAGTGAGACCTTTAGCAATTTAGTGAGACTCTGTTTCAAAATTAAAAATAAAAATGGTCTGGGAGTAAAGCTGAGAGGTACAATGTCTCCTTAGGTTTGTCTCCCTAGGTTCAATCCCCAGTACTGGAAAAAAAAAAAAAAAGGATTCAAAGAAATCATGGCTGAAATTTCCTGATACTAGGTAAAAGATACTAAGTTCAGATTTAAAAGCTTAGAAAGCCCCAATGGGATAAATCTAAAGAAGTTCACACTAAGGAACATCATCATTAAAATTCTGAAAACTAAAGACAAAGAAAAATCCTTTTCCTTTTCCTTCAAAGAAAAATTTTGAAAGTAACCAGAGGGAATAATATGTTACATAAAGAACGACACCAATAAAAATGAGAAATTTCTCATCTGAAACCATGAAAGCCAGAAAGAAGTGGTACAGCATGCTTCAAGTCCTGAAAGAACTCAACTATTAATCTCAAATTCTGTACCTGGCAAAAATATCCTTCAGGAATAAGGGAGAAATAACCAAAGCTGAGAATAATTAGGAAAACTTGATGCTAGTATTATTAGAAGAATGACTACAGGAAGCTCAATAAACAAAGGAAATGATAACAGAAGTCTTGCAACTTCAAAAGGGAAAGAACAGTCTGGTGTGGTAGTGCACACCTATAATCTCAGTACTTGGGAGGCTGAGATAGGAGGATCACAGGTTCAAGACCAGCCTCAGCAATTTAGTAAGACTCTCAGCAACCTAGTGAGACCTTGTTTAAAAAAAAATTTTTTTTACAAAAGGGCTCGGAGTGTAGCTTGGAGGTAGAAAGCCTCCAGGTTCAATCCCTGGTACCAAGAAAAAACAAAAACAAAAACAGAAAGAACATTATAGAACATTGGAATTGGTAAAAATAGAGATTATATTCTAGTTGACTTTCTCACACGTTTCTTAAATCACCTTTGACCTTGGTGAAGGAAATACCTGATATCATCAGACTCTACAAAGAAGGTAAAGGATATAAATGGAATTAATGTTTCTTTACTTCTTGGGATGTGGTAAAGAGTTGTTACTAGTAGGCGGTGATAAGTTGTGAATATAAATTGTAATACAAAAGCAGACACTAAAATTACTATTTAAGTGAAATACCATATGACTTCATTTGTAGAATATTCTGGAGATGACAGAACTATAGGGATGGAGAACAGACTTGTGGTTGCCAGGGATTAAGGGGAGAGGGAAGAAGGAAAATAGTTGTAACTGTAATAGCATGATGTGAGGGATCCACGTGTTGGAACTGTACAGTGTGTTAGTGACCGAATGAACCTATCTGGATGGTAAAACTGCGTAGCATTAAACACACACATACACACAAATGGATGCATGTAAAACTGGTGAGATCTAAACACAGTTGATGGAGTTGGGCCTGGTGGTGCACGCCTGTAATCTCAGGACTCGAGAGGCTGAGACAGGAAGATCAGTGGTTTGAGGATAGTCTCAGCAACTTAGTGAGACTGTTTCAAAATAAAATAGAGCTGAGGGTGTAGCTTGGAGGTAGAACGCCCTACGTTCAACCCCCAGTACTACAAAATATATACATACATATATACATACGTACATACATACAGCTGATGGATTGTATTCATGTTAGTTTCCTAGCTGTCATATTGTAGTAGAGTTATACCAGATGTTACTATTGAGTCTGGTAATAGGGAGTGAGTGGCATAGAATGAATGGTGTATGGGACCTCTGAATTCCCTTTTTTGTGTGTGTGTGGTACTGGGGATTCTACCTCCAAGCTACACCCCCAGTCCTATTTTTTATTCTTTACTTTGAAACAGGGTCTCACTAATTTGTGGAGGGCCCCACTAAATAGCTGAGGCTGACCACAAACCCGGATCCTCCTGCCTCAGCCTCCCAAGTACTGGGATTACAAGCGTGCGCCACCACACCTGTCTTCTGGATTACTTCTGGACTACTTTTTACAATTGTATGCAAACCTAAAATTATCTTAAAATACAAAAGTCTTAGAAATCAAGTAAGTATCAAATGTACGAAAATCCATTTATTTCAGCTTTCCAACCAATTTGATTTTGAATGAATTAGTTCCTATGCCTAGATCACCAGAGTTTATAAGATTTACATAGCAGCTCTTGGCACATTCTGTTCCTTGCATCTGTAGCAAGAATGCTGCTGGCCCATATGCTGGCATGTGGAGTCAGGAGCCAGCATCTCAGAAGAGGTTCCAATGTACGTAGCATGTTTAACAGGTGCCCACAACAGGAGGCAAACTTGAAGATGATGGAAGAGACCCAGAAGAAGAACTCATACCTACTTTAGGTGAGATCTGGCACAATGAACAGACTCAACAACAGAGGCTAAAGGGAATGTCATTTATGATCAAAAGGATGGCAGCTATTTAAAGCATCCCATCTGAGCTACTCCAGGAGCAAGGGAACACCTTAAAGTGAAATGCTTGCTTTGCTAATGATGAGCTCACAGATGCCTTCTCCGGGTGCCGAATCTCAGGCTAAACATCTGTCACCACTCAGCTGCCTCTGGACCAGAGCAGGAAATGATTCTGCATCCTCTCCTCTAAGTTCTGCTTTTTGGTTGAGTGCTCCCAACAGAGGCCCCCAGACCCCAAGCCTTCAGTACAATAGTGCTCATCATTAGCAAAGCAAGAAACTGTCAAGTTGAAGCTTGTGTTTCTTAAATTTAAATTTATATCAAAGCTGGGCATCATGGCACACTCCTGTAATCCTAGTACTTGGAGGCAGAAACAGGAGGATAGAGGAGGATAGCAGGCTCAAAGCCAACCTCATCAACTCAGTGAGGCTCTCAGAAACTTACTTAGACCTTGTTTTCAAATAAAAAATAAAATAGGGTTGCGGGTATAGCTCAGAGGTAGAATGCCCCTGGGTTCAGTCTCCAGCACAAAAAAAAAAAAAAAAAAAAAATTACATCTGAAACACCTGGAGGGCAGATTGCTGGGTCCACCCACACATTTCTAAAAAAGCTTCCCAAAGACTTTGATGTTTAGGGTAAATGTTTATTAAGATGGCATCTGTACCCCACAAATGGTGTGGGTGCTGGGGACATCTGAACAGGGAAAGCAGGAGAAGGATGAATAGGCCCCACTGCTGCCTCTGCCACACACCAAGTTCATGATCTTGACTAATTTACTCAGACTCGGAAAACTTAAATTTCTTCATAAATGGAGCAAGAAAAAAAGCATATCTACTCATAACGTTGCCACAATACTTAGTATCTTAAAAGTGCTTTTATCACTGATAAACAGATGATGCACATTATGACAATTAAACCCTCAATTGCCCTGTGAAGTGTTATTTCTTCTCTTTTATGGATAAAGAAGCTGGGATTTAGAGAAGTTTATTACTTATCCAAAGGCATATGGCGAGTTAGGACAGGCTTAGAATTTTAACCCAGACAATCTGACTATAAAATTTATTTATTTATTTATTTATTTATTTATTTATTTACTTACTTACTTACTTACTTATTTATTTATTTATTTTTGCAATACTGGAGATGGAACTCAGGGGCATTCTACCTCTGAGCTATACCCCCAGCCCTATTTTTTATTCTTTATTTTGAAACAGGGTCTCACTTAGTTGCGGAGTGCCTCACTAGGTAGCTGAGGCTGGCCGAGAACCTGGATCCTCCGGTCTCAGCCTCCCAAATGCTGGGATTACAAGCTTGTGCCACCATGCCTGGCTTGACTATAATATTTATACACTTAACCATTTCACTATACTAGTGCAATAAATATAAGCTATTTGGAGTAGTAATTATATTAGGAATTAAATGTACATTGAATTCAAAAAATTTCAGATAAGCTTGTTGTGTTCACAAAACATAAATATAACCCAGTAGATATTTGGAATTGCTAGAATTAAATCTAATTTCAACTCTATAGGACAGTGTTTCTCAAAGTGCCTTCAGTTACCTGCAGTGGGATCTTCTGTAACCTCCCCCTCGCCCCCCCCAACCTCCAACCTGTCTCTTGAGGCACAAGATTCCAGAATCTGAGCTGTGGACTATAAATTGAACATATTCTGTTATTACTTTTTTTTCCCAATTTCTTTCTTTTTTTCTTTGTGTGTGTGTGTGGGGGGGTAACTAGGGATTGAAACTACAAGTGTTCTACCACTAAGCTCTACCCCAGCCCTTTTTATTTTAATTTTGACACAAGGGCTTGCTAAATTGCCGAGGATCTCACTAAATGCTGAGGCTGACCTTGAACCTGTTATCCTCCTGTCTCAGCCTCCCAAGTACTGGGATTACAGGCATGGGCCACCATGATTGGTGAAGATATTTTGATTAATAATAGTGTTTGGATGAGAAAAAAATAAGAGTTTAGTTGCCTTTGCTATTGCTTATTTATTTATTTTTGTGGTATTGGGAATTGAACCCAAGAGCATTCTACCTCCAAGCTATACTCCCAGCACTTTTTATTTTCTATTTGAAACACAGGGTCTCACTAGGTTGCTGATAGTCTCATTAAATTGCTGAGGCTGAATTCAAACCTATGATCCTCCTTCCTCAGCTTTCCAAGGACTAGGATTACAGGCATGCACTACCACACCCATCTGTTATTGCTTATTTTAAACTTACTTTGATAGTCTTAAAAAAAAAAGATTGTAAATATGAGTGATGAACTGAGAAACAATTCTTATCCTGTGACAAATCATCTCCAGATTCTATTGAGCTACGTTGAAAAACAACATGTAGGTCCCTGCCTGTTGGGGGAAGGAGAGGGAGGGGCGCACAACTGCTGCTGGGGTTTAGGTGATTATGTATAGCACTGTGCCAATATAATGGAAAATAATTTAATCTTGGCCAAACCAAGCAGGAATAAATCATAAGAGCATCAGAGACCTATGCTGGGCTCGTCACAGGGCCCTGCCTTCATGGTCACAGCCAAATTCCTGCCCTGTGCTAATTTATGGATTTTCTCTAGTAGAAAGTAGGATGTGAATCTCACCTCCAACATGAATTCAAGACGTTGGATCTAAGGAATACAGGAAAAGAGAAATAAAAAGCAACCAACTCACAACCAAAGTTCTTTTTATGAAATTGCCAGCAAATTTTTAAAGCTGATGTCTCCAATTTCATATAAATGAAGAGAAAGACAGATGACAGGATGCCCAGAAAATAAATATTGTGTATATAATTAGAAGCTGTTCTGGAGATCTGGTCATGTCCACATGTGATGTGATACAGTCTGAGCACTGCAAACAGCACCTGGAGGCAGAGTCTTCCCTTCCAGGAGAAAGCCCCTGTGATCGGGCCACCCTCCCACCCAGCTGTGATGCCCTGGGTGTCCTGGAGTAGCAAGGAGGGTCTCCAGCAATAGTCATCCTTCTCCCTGCTCTGAGTTCTCAAAACTTTATACATTTCTCTCCAGCTAATTAATAACTCATTTAGAATGATCAGCCTACAAAATCTTCCCCTTACCCCAGTAAAGATAAACCTATTATATTGTAAATACACCTTATTCTTGTTTATTTAAACTAGGTTTTATGTGCCAGACAGTGAAGCCTGTAATCCCAGCTACTCAGGAGGCTGAGGCGGGAAGATTGCCAAATTCAAGGCCAGCCTGAGCAATTTAGGAGATCTGTCTCAAAATGAAAAAATTAAAAGGGCTGGGGATGTAGCTCAGTGGTAGAGTGCCCCTGGATTCAATGCCTAGCACCAGAAAACAACAGCCAAAAATAAAATTGGTTTTATGCAGTTGAGTACTCTGAAGGAAAGATCAGAAGCAAAGTTTATCCTCTCTGCTGGCTTGAGCTGGCTGGCAGGCACCATTGCTGCTGTCACAATATCTAGTCTTAGAACAACAAAGAGCAGAATGCTAACTGGCACCGAGTAGACTACTGAGGATCTTGACAGTGGAGAGAAGATTTGGAAAGGGTAAAACTGTGTGCTATTTGTATCAAGTGTCCTCTGCAGGCAAATACTGACTGTGTAAGTCTTCATAGTGGGTACTGTGCAGTGGGTAAACCACATCATTCATATTCTGTAATCATAGTACTTGGGAGGCTGAGACAAGAGGATCACAGGTTCAAAACCAGACTCGGCAACTTACTGAGACTCTCAACCACTTAGTGAGACCCTGTTTCAGAAATAAAAAATAAAATAGGACTGGAAGTAGAACACCCCTGGACTCAATCCCTGGTAACCCCCCCGCCGCCAATACACACACACACACACACACACACACACACACACACACTCATTTGAAAAGGTATAAGACACAATCCCCCAGGGGAACTTTGACCAAACACCACGGTCACTCTTGTGTGGGAAATACATTGTGGCAGAGCCAGGCATGATGGCGCACACCTGTAATCTCAGTAGTTGGGAGGCTGAGAAAGGAAGATCGCAGGTTCAAGGACAGTTTCAACAACAAAGTGAGACTATCAGCAACCTAGTAAGACCCTGTTTCAAACTAAAAAATAAAATAGGGCTAGGAGTGTGGTTTAGAGGTAGAACTCCCTGGGGTTCAATCCCTAGTCCAAAAAAAAAAAAAAAAAAAAAGAGAGAGATCATGACAGGCTGGAGTAATCAGAGAAGGCTTCCTGGAGCAGGAAATTTCTGGCCTTGAGGTCTGGGTGCAGTTGACCAGGAGGGAAGGAAAGGGAATGGCATCCCAAACAAGAGGTACAGAGTAAGCAAAGCCAAAAAGGTGAGAAAGTTCAAGATGTTTTTAATGGAAAACTAAGGCAGAGAACCTCAGACATACAGCTCATTAAATCCATTTCACAGTTCAACTTGAAAGAGAGGTGCTTTCCAATGACAAAATTATAAAAAACTTATTTTGTAACCAGAAGGAATGATAATATCAGAAGCACAAGGGTAAATCTAGGACACCGGAAAAGGAAACGGCTGGTTTGGGTAAAAACCTTCTCCTCCTCCTCTTCCTTCTCCTCCTCCTCCTCCTCCTCCTCCTCCTCCTCCTCATCATCATCATCATCATCATCATCATCATCAGCCCCACTCCTAGATAAGCTCCCTCTACCTTCTTGAGGCTTAGCCCTCAGCAGATGAGAGATGAGGGGAACATTTTACCCCCTAGAACAGTGTCTGCCCGGCCATCTCTGTGTCTTTCTAGTCAGTTCATGAGCATATTCTCCAAGCAATTTCACCCCTTTTCCATCCTCTCTGAACCTTTGATGACCTCCCACTCCTGAGACAGGCCTGTGGAAAGCAGTTTTAGAAAGGAGGCAAGTGGATGCAGCTCAGTCATACCGGCGTTTGAAAGGAGATCTCTCCAGCAGCATCTCTCTGAGGACTTTCCTTCCCTGTCCCTTCCTTCCTGGAATTTCTGCTTCCACACTTAAAGCACACTAACTTCCGGTCCTTCTCGTCTATGACCTGTCTATTCTCCTGCAGTGGTGGGCTGGGGAACTCTCTCTCTAGGAAAGATTGATTTGTAGTGTTCTTGTTGGATCTTCTGTAGTGTAAATACTTCCACCATGGCCAATTTCAGGCTATCACCAGCTTGAAACTCAGAACTGCCAACCCTCATGCCTGGAAGCCTGACCCAGCTCTGGGCCACCTGTGCTACTGCACTCCCCTCCATTCCTCAGTCAGCTCTTCCCACGGTCTTTTATCTTCGGTCTTTGTAGGACTTTGTGCTTCATGATGGGGTCACAACAACTAAGATCAGTTGGCTGAAGTACCCTGGACCCATTCAGGTTAGACCTGTAGGACATTAAACCATCTATTCTACCATCCCTCGTGTGGGGCTCACTTTCCCGCATGAATGAAGCTCCCTATTAGAGCAGGAGCAGGTAATGCCAGGAAAGCCCAGCAAGAAGTATCAGCCCATTAAGTCCCAAGTTTTCAATTCTGTGAATATTGCAATGAAATTGACACAGGTGCATCAAAATAGCATGAGAAAAGCTGGGCATGGTGGTGCACACTTGTAATCCCAGTACTTGGGAGGCTGAAACAGGAGGATCGCAGGTTCATGGCCAGCCTCACCAACTTAGTGAGGCCCTCCACAACTTAGTGAGACCCTGTTTCAAAATAAAGAATAAAAAATAGGGTTGGGAGTGTAGCTCAGAGGTAGAATCCCCTGGGTTCAATCCCCAGTACCGAAAAAAAATTTTAAAAAGGGGGTGTAGCTTAGAGGTAGAATGCCCCTGGGTTCAATCTGAAGTACCCCCAAAATAAGGGTTGGAAATAATAATCTACAGCTTATATATTATTATATTAATTAATATTGTAATATTTAATTATCATATTATAATTATGTTATATACTATATTTAAGTTTTCATAGATGTTCCACATCTGGGATGAAGGCACAAAATGACAAATTTCTGTCTGCTTCCTTCACACGCTGGGCATCGTTCTTGGCTCTCCTGAGAAGAGGCAAGAACTCTTACCTTGTAGGGGGCAGTACTGGAGGTTGAACCCAGAGGCATTCTAACTCCAAGTTATACCCCTAGCCCTATTTTATTTTTATTTTGAAACAGGGTCTCTCTAAGTTGCCGAGGCTGGCCTCAAATCTGCCATTCTTATCTCTCAGCCTCTCAAGTACTGGGATCACAGGCGTGTGCCACTACTCTCGGTAGAAGCTTTATCTTTATGTGCTTTCTACCAGTGCTTGGTAAACTTCAATGTATATACAATGATCTGGGGATCCTGCCGAAGTGCAGATCCTAGTTGAGGAGGTGGGTAGGGGAGGTGAGTGCTGAGAGTTTGCATTCTCAACAAGTTCCAAGATGCCGTGCATGCTGCCAGCCCAAGAACCGCACTTTGAGAAGCATTGACCCAGGAGCTGATTGGAATGTGGCTGCTCACCTCGGCAGGTCCTGGCTCCTGCTGTTTGGCAGGGATTTTCATCCATATCCAACAGTTCTGAGAGCTCCAGAGAGACCTGCCAGCCCTTCACCTCTGACCCCACTGCCCTCATCTTTTGTCATAGCTTGGCTGACACGCTCAACTGTGTCTCATCCTGGCAAAGCCAGTTGACACATTCTGATCCTCACAGTGTTGTCAAAGCATTTCTCCTGCCTGTGCCTTCTTTCCCACAATCTCAGCTCTGTTCCCAGCTCCTCCTTACTTCCCGGGTTAACACCTCCTTCTTCAGGTCCTCAGTCCATCCAGCCTTAGTCCTTAGCACATGTGCATTTTTAACTTGGTCCATTTACATGGTGTCACCTTTGCATTTGTGTTCTCATGCACATAACAGCTATTCTCTGTCTCCAGCCTCTCTCTTTCTGTGTCTCTGTCTCTGCCTCTCTCCCCTCCCTCCTTCCTCCTTTCTCTTATTGTGGTACTGGAGATTGAACCTGGGGTATTTTACCTCTGAGCTACGCCCCCGCCCACCCCCCTAGCCCTGCTTTTATTCCTTGTTTTGAAACAGGGCCTCACAAAATCACTGAGGGCCTCACTAAGTTGCAGAGACTAGCCTCAAACCTGTGATCTTCCTGTCTCAGCCTCCTAGGTACTAGAATTACAGACATGTGCCACCATGTCAGGCTTTACATCCTCTTTTGAAACTTCAAGAATGGCAGTCATGAGTTTTTTCCCTGGTTCCCTTTGCTTAGAGCTGGGTATGTAGCTCTACATAGGTCATCCCGGGAAGACAGTATCCATAAATGTCAACCATGGTCCTCTCTCGTCTCACCTTCCTTGTTCCTATCTGAGTTCTTCCTGACTGACTCCTTCTCTGTGCTGCAGACTTCTTGTCTTCTGCAGTCTGTCATTGGAAAAGTCAGGGGCTTCGGGTCACATAGATCCAAGTCCAGCCCAGCTTCAGTGAGTGAGGCAGTGTAGTGCTGAGTCCAGAATATGGGTCCTTTTGAGAAGGTCCTGCCCAAGTTCAAATCCCACTCTCACCTCTCACTAGGTGTATGTTTGAGTAGGTTATTTTGCCACTCAAAACTGTTCCTTGCCAAAAATCACACAGTTGTAAGGGTTTGATAAAAGAATTCACAGAAAGCACTTAATACAGTGTCCAGCACAGAGTAAAAATGTGTGACCTTAAGAAAGTTGTATAAACTCTTGGACTCTTGGCTTCCTTGTGGGCAACACAAGAATAACAGTACCTACCATATCGATCATACAGAGTATCTGTGAGGATGAAATGAAGCAGAGTGTGCAGGGTAAGAACCCTCAAACTTCTTATTAGAAAACTTTGAAAATATGGGAAGAACTGAATGAACTGAAGTCAGTAGACTTGGACTAGAGAATGCACATCTTTGCAAGCAACAGACTAGGAAGGATGGGGTTGGCTGGTTGGAGGCAGAGTTTTTCTTGTGGCCTTGTAATAGTTGGCTCATTGTTGAAGATCTTACATCCCATTTTTCCTTCTATTTAGCATTATGGTGAAAATCTTCTACAATTATGTATAAAACAGTGAGGTCTAAAGTTAAGTCATTTTAGCATATGGTCTTATTTGTTATATGCTAATTTTAGTAGATATTTTGAGTAGCTAGTGCTAAAAATTGAAATAAGAAAAGCTACCACCTACATTCTACTACAGTTAGTTTTTTGACTATATTAAAAAATGACTATATTTCAAATTGACTATAAATCATTTTAATAAACTTTTGTTTTCTATCATCTTATTGTCCCTTTGATAATCAATTTACAAAGTTAGTATTAAAAATCAATGTGTGGCTCATGATTATCAGCAGATAGGTAATCAGCCCTTTCTAACTAGATGTCAAGATATGAATCTAAAGATAAGGACTGAGTCTTATATCTTCCAAATACATCTTTCAGCATGCATACATTCCAGAATTTTCAACTCTGCACTTTAATGTCATGGCCAAGAGTATGAAGAAAAGATATTACAAAGTGTATTTCAGATCATATCTTCACCAGGCAAATTATTAACATTAAGGACTGGTTTCTTTTTAATTGAAACATTGAAATTATTCTCTCCCTTTGACAAGTAAATACAGCTCACTAGAAATCGCAATAATTAAACATGTATTTGGGTGTCAACTTGTCAACAACTCTATGTTCTACCATAAAACAGGCTGAACAAAACAACGAGTAAGCTACTATCCAAGTTTGCCAGTTTTAAAGTACGTTTCCACATTTCTAACTTTTCAGTGTTTTCCTTAGAGGCATTCTACCGATGTATCTTACAATATCATGAAATGGTTATATTTTTATTCATTTAACACAACTTTTTTGGCACTTTGGCCAAATCAATTCAACTAAGTTTAAGGTATTTTCTTAAAATAATTAGTTCTTGGATTAGTTTCTGGGGAGTTTGGGTTACCTGGAGAGAATAGTTGAAGCATTTCCCAGAAAATACAACCTGACAAACAGAAAGTATTGATTTTGTGAATAATTTTCCACTTGTTTCATAGGTATGAACATCTGGATGCCTGATAAAATATATACTAGGATACCACTCTTCCCTTCTAATATGCCAGTTCTCTATGTGTGAACACAGCACTTCTATAATTAGGTAGTTATCAGCTGTGAAATGGATGAGTGATTCAATTACAGATATTTGGGGAAAAGGAATCCATTCCATAAAACGTATAGTTATGTGTTAAAACAAAGAAGATACATCTTAGAATCTAGATAATTTTCCCATGAAATACATATCCATGCATATTTTTTTCTCATAAGCATTCCTATATATATTTCAATGTATCCTCCTCATTATCTATGTGGGAAAGGCTCTTTTGCAGTAATCTATTGCACATGCTGATTAACACACACCGTCAGCAGAAGCATACTTCTCACATACGTGAGGCAGCTTTCACAGTTTGGGTGCCATTTTCCCTTCTTTAAATATTTCAGTGCAAATGAGAATTTCAGTGTGATGATATCATGGGAAGTTTAAAATTATAACAGTCAGGAAATTCCCAATGTAAACGAAGAGTTTCTGAACATCACACGTGTATAGGATAGATAAGTGTAAATAGCAGTGGTGAGCCCAACTGATTTTCAATGTATTGAGGCATTTAAATCATATCACAAATAAAACTGGATCCTATTTGTGTTGACTTACTTGGTTTCTTTTTTTTGGCAAGGTAATTTCCTTTTTTATATTTTTTTGGTGTATTATAATTATGCATCATAGTGAGATTTAAAGTGATACAAATATACATGCACACAGCACTTGGTGTGTTTCCCTCTGGATCCTGCTTCCCCACTCCTTGCACTTACTAGTGAAAATGGTGATGTTATAGTCCTATATGGACATAGCATATTTGAACTGTTTCCTTCATCCATTCTCCTCTTTTCCCCTCCCCAACTCCCTCCCCAACCCTCTTCCACTATTCTACTGATCTCTCTTCTCAGTATCTTCTGAAGTCTCTTTTGTTTCCTATTTTCTCTCTAACTTCCACATATGAAAGAAAACATACAGCCCTTGACTGACTGATCTCACTTAGCATATTTTGTAGTTCCATCCATTTTTCTGGAAATAACATAATTTTGTTCTTTATGGCTGAGTACAACTCCATTGTGGGTGTGTATATATATATATCATATTTTTGTTTCATCTGTTGATGGACACTCAACTTATTTAATTTTAATTATTTAGGACCAATCACTTTCTTAAACTCAATACACAGGATAGATGTAACATTTTGAGGAAAGTTAAACATGGCTCCTAACCACAGGAGAAAACTATAAGCAGAAGATAAAAGATAAACAGGAATAGAAGATAACACAGCCATCTGCTGGCTTCCCAAAGGATATGTTGGGTTTGGGTCAATGTATTCTGCTTTCCTTTTCCAATGCTGTACTTGGCAGCATGTTCCTCAGTTAGCAGAATTGGGAGACAGACAACTGATATTAGTTCAATATCCTGGATGCATAACCTGACTTGTCCACTAACAGTTTGAATGATGGTTTTAAAGCACAGGTTTTAACTTAAGGCAGGAATCTGAAGCTACTGAAGAAAAGATAGATTTTTTAATGTGCATATTTATGTATTTTTTCAAGTGCAAAGCAAACATTACCACAGACAAAATCCCTGGAGAAGATAAAGACTTCTGGTTGCAGCAGACAGTATAAAAGGGTAATTTAAAACCACCCCATGACAAACAACTAGAAATTCCAGATCAAATAAAGTAGTATGCAGTGTGTGGGGTGTGCGATGTGTGTGTGTGTGTGTGTGTGTGTGTGTGTGTGTGTGTGTGTGTTACTGGGGATTAAACCCAGGAGCATTTTACCTCTGAGCATGTTACACCCCCAGCCCTTTTTAAGTTTTTGTTTTGAAACTAGGTCTGGCTAGGTTGGTGAGAGTCTTGCTATGTTGCTGAGGCTGGCCTCGAACCTCCTGTCTCAGCCTCTCAGGCACTGGAATTACAGGTGTACACCACTATACCTGGCTCAGTACGTACTTTTTAAAGTTCATGGAAGGCTCTGTAAGACAAGGTGATCCTCAGATGGTAGAAATAAAAGGGAAACTGAAAACCTGAGAAGTAAGGATGTGTCCTGATGAAGCAGCTATTCTAGAAAAATAGTTATCTATAGCAGTAACCTAAGGGCTTGAGTAATTTTCCTTTTATGCAGACTTAAAATTCTGTAAATTTTACTTTAGAATTACAAATCTGATAGAAATAGATTTTAAGTGTATAACTTGATGGATTTTGAAAAATGTATAACTCCATAAAACCACTACCCTCAATCAAGATATTGGATGTCTGTATTACCCTAGAAAGTTCCCTCAAACCCTCTTCCTGTCAATCTCTACACCCACAGGTCATTATTGTTTTGATTCCTATCATCATATAGTCTTATTATCATCTTCCTGAATCTTATATAAATGGAATTATAATGTATGTTTCATGTATTCTTTTGTGTAGCACTCCTTCAGTCAATATAATGTTTGGGAAATTCAAACATGATGTAGTATGTTTTAATAATTTATTTTATTTACTGCTGAGTAATATTCCATTGTATAAATAGAATGATTGTCTAATGGTTGCCTCTAGTATTTTTAGTATTTGAATGTTATGACTAAAAGTGTTATACACATTCTTACATATGTGATTTTGTTTCCATTTCTCTTGGGTAGTTATCTAAAAATAGAATCCCTGAGTACTAAAGTAGATATATGTTTAACTTTGTACAAAACTACCAAAATGGTTTTCAAAGTTTTTGGAACAACCTAAAAATCTCATCAGCCATGTATGAGATCCAAATTTTCAACTAGTTTGCCAAGAGTTTTCACCATGAATGGGTATTAAAATTCATTAAATATCTTTCTTCATCCATTGCGATGATCACATGTTTTTGTTTCCTTTTTCTTTTCTTTTCTGTTAATGTGGGGAAACTGATTGATTATAATTGTTTGATTTTTGAATGTTACATCAATTTCACATTTTTAATTGAAACCACTTAGTAATGGCCTATCCCAGAGTTTCAGCATGGGAAACACTACCAATAAGCACAGAAATATATAGGCCATTTATAACATAGATCTGCCACAAGAATCATAAGAATTTGTGTTTCTTTTTAAAAGGGTCTACATATTACCTGTGGTAAATAACATTGCTATGAATTATATGGGAATAATGCATCCAGATAGAAAGAGGCCTTGTTAAGGCAGAATTTTCTCAGGAGACAGGGAAAGAGCAGGAGACGGCTACTTCCTGCATTTTGTCCACTCTGGGCACCAGAATCTTCAACAATGGGGTATGTCCCAATCCATTCAGGCTTCTCTAACAGTGTACCTTAGATTGGGTAGTTTATAAAAAAAATAAATCCTCACACTTATAGCTAGTTGATTATTGACAACAGAGCCAAAAACATACAGTGGAGAAAAGATGGCCTTCTCAATAAGCAGTGTTGGGAAAACTGGGCATCCATATGTAGAAGAATGAAATTAGACCCATTCTCTCACCCTGCACAAGAGTCAACTCAAGATGAATCAATTACCTAGAAATTAGACCAGAAACTTTGAAATTACTAGAAGAAAACATAGGACTAACTCTCCAAAATAGAGGCACCAGTAGAGGCTTCCTCAATAAGACCCCCAAAGCTCAGGAAATAAAACTGAGAATCAATAAATGGAATGGTAACAAGTTGAAAAGCTTCTGTTCAGCAAAGAAACAATCAAGAGTCTGAAGCAAGAGCCTACAGAATGGGAGAAAATCTTTGCCAGCTACTCCTCTGATAGAGGACTAATATCTAAATATGTAAAGAACTTTAAAAAACCTAACACTAAAAAAAATAAAATAAAAAAACTAGCAATTGAACTGAATAGACACTTAAAAGGAGAAAAAAAAGACATAGAAATATCCAATAAAAAGCTGGGTGTGGTGGTGCATGCTTGTAATCCCAGTACTTGGGAGGCTGAAACCAGAGGATTTGGGTTCTCAGCCAGCCTCAGCTACTTAGTGAGGCCCTCTGCAACTTAGAGAGACCCTGTTTCAAAATAAAAATTACAAAATAGGACTGGGGGTGTGGCTTGGAGGTAGAATGCCCCTGAGTTCAATTTCCAGTACCGCAAAAAAAAAAAAAATCCAATGAATATATGAAAAAATGTTCAACATTACTAGCAATCAGAGAAATGCAAATAAAAATTACACTGAGATTCCACCTAACTCCAGTAAGAATAGTAATCATTAAGAAAACAAACAATAATAAATGCTGGTGAGGATGTGGAGAAATAGAACTCTTATACCCTGTTGGTGGCACTGCAAATTAGTATAACCACTATGGAGATCAGTACAAACATTCCTTAAAAGACTAGAAATGGAATCACCAAATGACCCAGCTATACCACTTCTCAGGATCTTTCAAAAAGAATTAAAGTCAAAATACTATAGCGATACATGCATATCCATGATTATAGCAGCACAATTTACAATAGCCAAATTATGGAACCAATCTGGGTATCCATCAACAGATGAATGGATAATGAAAATGTGGTATAGACACAGAATGGAATTTTACTCAGTCATAAAGAAAACAAAATTATGTCATCTGCAGGAAAATGGTTGGAGCTTGAGAACATTATATTTAATGAGATCAGCCTGTTTCAGAAAGTCAAGTCCCATATGTAGAAGCTAGAGAGAAAATTGGAAACATGAGGGACCTCAGATAAATGAGGAGAGAGACCAGCAGAATAGGGGAAC
>PVLC010032854.1:0-17901 GCA_004027655.1 Graphiurus murinus
AGAAGGGATGGGAAAGCTTAGGAGAATTTTGCTTTTCTAGAAAATCTTATTTTTGTGATTCAGTCCCAAATAAGGCAAAAAGAAGGTGTGTGTATGATAAAGGTATCAATGAGAAGGAGGAGGAAAACCTAAATCTAAAAGCTACTTGGTGGGAAGACTTACTGGAACTTGGACCAACCCCTCATTCTTGTGGAGATGTACCATCAAGCATTACCTGACTTTAGCAGGATATTATGAGGCTTATGTGCTTATGACTATGGAAGTTACTTCATACATTAGAAACTGTCTCTTAAGGCGATTAAGATAGCACTTTATTCAGTAGCTGTGTTTTTTGCAGAATATCGTCTTTAAATAGCTTCAGGTATTCCTATCCAGATGGTTTTCATTTTTTAGATGACACTATGTGAATTTTTGTTCCTTCTACAGTTTCACACATTGATTTTTGTTCATTTCAGTTTCAGCCTGTGGGGACTATGTGCCGAGAAGCAGTGAATGATTGTGATATTCCTGAAATGTGCTCAGGAAATTCAAGCCAGGTAATCTACAGAATAATCATTCTAAGTCTTATGAGAAGCAGTGGAGGTGTCTTTAGTGCACTTGACACCTAGGAGAAATGGAAATGGACAAGATGCTCATGTGTCTCTGTTACATTACCTCTCACTCCTCTCTTTTTAATTTTTTCAGACATTTAAGTTTTAGTTATTGATGCTTGAGCAGATGTTCAGCATAATTTTGTCTCAATGTTGAACTAAACTAAGACCAGATGCATGCCTGAAATATTTTACTTTTTGCTTTAACTAGGGAGTAAAAGGCATTTTCTACCTAGTAAAGGACGGGAAAAAAAAAAAAAACAAAAAAACATGTCTTCAGATGGCTGAAAGAGGAGCCAACTGAAGCAGAGGGAGCCACAGAGCACTGGGTTCTGAGAGGGGACCCTTACTTCTTTCACATCTATCACTTCTCTGAGATAGTTGCATCACTTCTGCCATTAATAGCTGTCCTTGAGTTAAATAGCATTTAGTTGTAGATAGAAATGGTAAACTGTGATGAGGTTTTACAGATTTTAAAATGGTCAATCCTCCTTCTGCACAGTAGTGCTGAGCTGCAAAAATGAAACCATGCAGGTTGAAACCATACAACGGAGTCATAATCAATGGAAAACATAATTGCTCTTTCATCCTTTAAAAATATGCTATCAAACAAAAACTCCCTTACTGTTGGTTTTAAATGCATAAGAGCAAACTAATAGTTATTTAACACATTAAATTAGAGCAGAAATACTGAGAAATAAAGTATTTTATTTGCAAGAAACTAATCAGGAATAGTTTGAAGTGTGTCTGCCTTCTTGTAGACCTCATCATAGAGAGCAAGCATTGTTTCTATGTCTTGTTCCATCCTCATATGACTGTTTTCAGTGTGAATCAGCTTTCGGCATCTTACCCTTTGTGCTTTCAATATCATGGAGTATCTGTGAAGGATGTGAGGATATGCATGTGAACTTTCTTGCCAGCATCACTTGCTCTGGGGCATCTTTACCCATTGTGTCACATTCACTGTTTTTTTATGCCAGTGGGTCCTCGTTTACTAAGCTCCTCTGGCTGCATGTCTCACATCTCTTGAACAGTAGTATCAACATTCCCCACAGTCAGGTATCTTTATCTGCAACTCCATTTTTATTAAGTTTATTTATTTTGGGGGAGAAGGGGTATTTGGGAATGAATCAGGGCCATTCTACCTCCAAGCTCCCCAACCCCAGCTCTTTTATTTTTTTTACTTGTAAACAGTCTCACTAAGTTGCTGAGTCTGGCTTTGAACCTGCGATCCTCTTGTCTCAGCCTCCCTAGGACTGGGATTATAGGAGTGAGTCACCACATCCTGCCTGCATTCCTTTTGAATTTCACTTCAGGTGTCATCCTTCCATTTCTTGGGTGCATTTTCATTTTGTTGGCCAGTTCCCTCTTTTGATCATCTGTTGTTTAAAAATGCCACATGGTATCACCAGAAGACAAAGAGGTAACACAACTCCACACATAGTGTCTGCGTGGGAGTTAAATAAACAGATGGGCAGTGACCAATCGGTGACAGACTTTGAAAGAAGGGACAAAATGGGTCGCTGATAATGAAATAATCTATTACTTGCCTAATGATGGCTAATTCAAGAACCAATTGCAATTAAGTTACTATCGTAATTGAAATTAGAACCATGTTGTTTTGAGGGACTGGTGTTTAACAAAACCATAGAAACTGAAATCCGTATGTATCAGAGTGAGGACTGCCCACCTACTTTTTTCTCCAGAGGAGAAGGTTTCAGTAGTGGCATATCTACGTTAACCATTAAAATTATTTATTTTAAAAGAGTCATACACAGAGATTAAATATGTAGAGTGTTTTCCCCTTTTGACTATCTAATTGACAATGTTCACTAAGTTCTAGTGATGATGAGAATTCAATGAATAATTAAGGTTACTAGACAAAAAGTCTATTATAAATGAGCAGGAA
The DNA here is from genome assembly GCA_004027655.1 of Graphiurus murinus. NCBI lineage: Eukaryota > Metazoa > Chordata > Mammalia > Rodentia > Gliridae > Graphiurus > Graphiurus murinus. Next base: position 2,500 of record PVLC010032854.1, read on the forward strand.
CTGGGTATGATGGTACACCCTTGTAATCTCATACTTGGGAAGCTGAGACAGGAGGGTCACAAATTTGAGGACAGCCTCAGCAAGTAGTGAGACTCTCATTAACCTAGCAAGACCCTGTTTCAAAATAAAAATAAAATAGGACTGGAGGTGTAGCTTGGAGATACAGTGCCCCTGGGTTCAATCCCCAGTATCAAAATATAAGATAAAATAAAATAAATAAAACAAAATAATATAATAAAAATAAAGTAGCAGGGATTTTTAAATCCTAAATCCAAAAATTATGTCTGTACAAAGGTGTTCATATTGCATTAGTTTTAACAGTATAAATCAGAGATAACTATAAGTGATTGTTGCAGTAAATTGTTATCTCAAAGCATTGTGCTGTATCCATTAAAAATAGTACCTATATAAAGTTTATTATGATGAAAAAATTTATATGACAAAAACCAAAGAAGCAGAATATAATTTATCTATAATTTGAATGTACTTGTTTTTTTTTTTTTTGGTTTTTTTTTTGGCGGTACTGGGGATTGAACTCAGGGGCATTCCACCTCCGAGCTATACCCCTAGCCCTATTTTTTATTCTTTATTTTGAAACCGAGTCTCACTAAGTTGTGGAGTGCCTCACTAGGTAGCTGAGGCTGGCCGCGAACCCGGATCCTCCGGTCTCAGCCTCCCGAATGCTGGGATTACAAGCTGTGCGCCACCACGCCCGGCGAATGTACTTGTTTTAAAAATATTTTTATAGAAAAAAGGTAGAGATAAAACTTACTGGAATATAAAAATAGCTGCTTTTGAATGGTGAGATGTGACTTCTATTTTTTTTTTAACATTTCCCAACTTTTCCCAAATGACTATATAATTATATATTTTTATCATGATAGTAATAAATTTAAAAAATATCATCTATTTATATCTTCACAAGAATGCTTTGTAATTTTCTAATAATTGATTTATGGAAAAATAATGAAGTTATAAGGCATGTTCTTTTCTGTCTTTAATTCTCAAAGTGGGCTTCTGCTTGAGAGTCATTGCTTGGAGTGAAAGGTCTGCAGAGCTTCTCAGGGAAGAAGAGAGGAAACTTTAGCTATTGTCCCACTTAGTTGAGCATATGCCTAGCCTTTCTTTTGTGCCTTTCCTTTCCTTGCTCTGAGGAATAGCTATCTCTAAGAAACAGATGCTTTTATATGTAACATCCACTGAGCCTATTGCAGTGAGATCTTTTCATTTGCTGCTAGGCCATCAGCTGTTTTTGCTTCTCATCAATTCACATTTTTTAGGAGAAAGTGCACCAATTGTACTTCCTCTTACATTTTCTTCTTCATCTATTTTTATTTATAGATGGTTTCAGAGACTAGGTATGTTATTAGATGTGATTTTAAAAAATGAGAACATTACAGGGATTATTATCTCAGTCTGGTATCTTGCTCTACATGTGGCTCATAATTTGTTCTTTTCTTAGTGTGCCCCTAATGTTCATAAGATGGATGGATATTCATGTGATGGTGTTCAGGTAGGTCATTTCACTTTTACCTAAAATTTTCTCATGGTATCAGTGTGAAAGAAAGTGTAAAATCTTGTCAAAATAGAAAGATCAATTAAGAAGTTTCATAGTCAGTTCTGAAGATAAAGGCTATATATTGCACCTGTCTTCTATTTTCCCAATCATTCTCTTTTTCAATCATCAGCAGACATTGCAGTGCTAATGGGTATTTGCTTTTCCATTTTAGGGAATTTGCTTTGGAGGAAGATGTAAAACCAGGGATAGACAATGCAAATATATCTGGGGGCAAAGTGAGTAAATAGTGTGGCTTGATCATTTTTCTTTATTATTTTTATTGTGCATACTAATTGTAAGATGTGATCATTTTTAAAGTAGGATATCAGGCAGACTTCATAAGGACAGGTGAAGCATATTTTCGACTACTTTATAACTGGAAGATTTTCAAAGGCATAGTAGGTCTTAGCAGGGGCACTTTTCTGAGAATTAGAGAAAGACACCTTTGAGAAGACAGAGCCCCCTGCTTCCTGGCTAGTTGGCAGAGCCTGTGGATGCGACAGAAGGTGCCTTTACTGCCAGGCAGGTGAAGCGCACACCAGGGTGCACAGCTTGGAGAATAGAACAGACCTGATTTCAGCTCCTCAGCTGAGTGCCCGTAAGCAAAACTTGTGTAACCATATGGGATGGCCGCATGTCCTGGATAGGGCATCCGTGGGTGAGAATGAAGCAATTTAGCTAGAGTTGCTTTTCCCTCCTCAACTATCTTAAATTCTAGCTGGCAGGGGAAAATATGTAACATTTATTCTTGCTTTTTTTTTTGTACTGGGGATTGAACCTAGGGGCTACACCCTCCAAACCCTTTTTTAAATTTTAACTTGAAACAGCATCTAATAAGTTGCTGAGGGTCTTGCTAAGCTGCTGAGGGTAGCCTTGAAGTTGCAATCTTACTGTTTTAGCCTTGCAAGTACTAGGATTACAGGCATGCCCCACCATGCCTGGTGATATTTACATTTAAATTGTATTGCTTAAATTATACTCTATTTATATTTAAATATTATATAATATATAGATATTTTCTAGAAGTGTTACTGGTCCATGCTTTCCGAAGCAGTTTTTTTTTTCCCAAAGTCTTTTAGAAGACAATCTAAAAATGATGAAAAAAACTATAAAAATAATGAGAATTCTTAGTTTTAATAGGTAGTAGCTACAATCCTTTGAAGTGGGGAAGTATATGCTGTCTTGAGCTACTATAAACATTGAGATGAGGAGGAAATTTGATCATGCAGGCTTATACTATAAACAAAGAGATAAAAGTTTTGGTTTGTTCTACTTGAGCAAAAATAGTAACTGACAGTAAGAAACTGGAAAAGAAATTATCAATGTAATTAGTTGTTTAATATTAATATTTATAGGTTGAATATCAGAAGTGTTTCAAATTTTTTTCTGATTTGGGGATATTTGCATAGAGAGAATGAAATTTTCTGAGGATGGGACTCAAGTCTAAACCAAAATTTATTTTATGCTTTATATACATACACCTTATGCACATAGCCTGAAGGCAAACAGTATTTTTATTGCCACCGTGTTTGACTGTGACTCATAGCACGAAGTCAGGTGTGGTGTCATGATAGCACTGGAGGCACTCTGCAACGTAGTGAAACCCTGTTTCAAAAGAAAGAATAAAAATAGGACTAGGGGTGTAGCTTGGAGGTAGAATACCCCAGAGTTCAATCTCCAGTACTGCAAAAAAAAAAAAAAAGTTTCGTAGAATTCATATTTTTGGGTTGAGGCTGCTCAACTTGTATCAAGAGTCATCCTTTGATTAGTTTGCAAAAGTCATTTTGTTCAAAGTCTTCGATAGTTCTGCCAACCAACCCTGGCTTCAGAAAAGATAAAAACCTGACAAAGATGCTGGCATTAGTCAGCAAGTAGAAATTGTACCACTTCTTGACTCTAACTATAATGCCTAACTGTTGTTTTTCAAATTATTTATGATTAGTAAAGTTTGCTGAGTGGGGAATCCATACATTATATTTGGCACTGAGATTACATGAGAGTACAGCATGATTTATTCAAAGAAACATATGCTAGCGTTGTCTTCTAATTATTACCCAATTCCTAAGGAGTGTTTTCTTCCAGCCTAAATCCCATCAGAGATCTAAATATATTTGTTTTCCAAATTTCAAATAAGCAGTCATGAAAAATGTATCTGAGCCAAGGATGTCTGATATGGGAAAACTATTGTAAGACAGGAGTACAATTTTTGGTTTGGGCACTGATAGCACTGAAGACGAATTCTTAAATTGAAGTTTTCCTTTACTGCAAACATTTTGAACAATTCACATGGTCCCCCCTCACTGACAGAAAATTCTGTTCTGCTTCAGAGGTGACTGCATCAGACAGATACTGCTATGAGAAACTGAACATTGAGGGGACTGAGAAAGGCAACTGTGGGAAAAACAAAGAGATGTGGATACAGTGCAACAAACGGTGAGGTGGAGCCACTGGCCAGAGCTTGTCCCTCAGTCAACTGCAAGCATTGTCTTTTGAGTGACTGGAAGGTTTCTGTTTCCTATGCTCCAGAATGCACGCTCTCTCCTACTCATTTCATCCTTTCCCTAGGTTACAGCCTCACACGGGCTCCCAAATCTTGACATGCAGGCTGACCTCTTTCTGAGCCCCAGGTCATCCCTGTAGCTCCTGCAGAAGTTTCTCACCTAGCAGACACCTCCCAGCATCTGAAACACAGCAAAAATTAAAGCCACCAAAATATGTACTCAGTGCTGTTGAGTGACTAACTCTGACCTTATGTCCTGTTATTATCAAAGGTCTTAATGTCTCACTGTCCTTCTGTGTAGGAGCCTCGGTGTGATCCTTGACTACCTTTCCTCTGCACATTGTCCACATGCCACATCAGGGTCCTTCTTCCCCTTTGCCTCCCCACCAATTATCTTAAATCACTCGTTCATTTCTATTCCTGTCACCCTTACCCAAACTAAGACCTATATTAACTCTTTAACTTTTACAAAATTCTGTTTTCTGTGTCAGTAGTCTCTAGCCTACTAACATGAGAATATCCTTCTGAATCTTTTTGATTATGTTAATTCTTTGTGCAAATTTCAGTAGTTCCACATAGATACTGAGAGCGCCATGTGCTAAGTAAGCACTGTACTGTACTTCGCATAAGCTCTGCCTCATAACATTTAAGGCAGGGTTCCCATTTTATGGATGAGGAAACTGAGGCATAGCCAATTAAGTTGCCTAAGGTCATGTAGCTAGGATGTAATAAGAACAGAATTAGAATTCAGGCAGCCTGATTTCAGAACTCTCTCTTAACCACTTTGCTGAATGCCTGGTCTTATCTAACAAAAGGAAACCTTAACTCAGGGCTGAACCTTTGCACAGTTTGCCCTAGGCTGTAAATTTGTTTTTTTCTTCTCTCCTTCAAAGTCTATTGAAGTGTCCTATTCCTAATATGGGCATTGAGTTGTAAGACTCTCATGCCTGAGTTTGTTGTGCTGAACACTCCTTAGAAGCAGTCTTTACACTGATGCCATCTACAGGGAAAAAGTTACCCAGCCTCAAAGCACAGGTTGAACACACTTTCTTCATAAATTGTTCCTTAACTTACTCTAGGAATAAGTCCACCTCCTTCTCCTCCTCTGAACTCCCACATGCCTTTACGCTATTTTTACGGCCCTTCACCCCAACTCCATGTGTTATAATTGTTTGTGTATGTGCTTTATCTTCTCATTCAGAGTAAAATTACTTTGAAGATAAAGACCATGTCCAACTTTCTTTATATATTCTAAATTACTCAGAAAGGTTTGTACACATAAACTCCAATAATATATCATGAATGAATATCTCTTCTTTGTTGAAAAAGCATTTTTGTTTATGATAGCTACTATAAAATGATAAAATATTTTTAAAAGTTATTTTCAAAGAATAAACTAACGTATGTTGTTTTATGTGTTGGTGATAAATATAGATCCTAATTTTTTTCTTTTATTTATTTGATAAAGTTGGATATTTCCATATGTAATCTTGCTGGCTTGCTAATCAGATATTTGTTAAAATATTCTTCTTATTATTTATACCAATAATTAAAATGTGTTAGACATAAAGAATATATAATGTAATGTTTAGCATTAAGTTAAATTGGGATTATATGTGATAGGGGAATTGCTGAAATATTTTGAAGATGAAGTGATGTACCTTTGTGGTTGGGAATCTATAAAATATATGCAAATATATAATCTTTTCTTTGATTCAGGGAGACAGGTTGCAGAACATCTGTATTCACAAAGAGTATTCACCCAAGGTCTTTCATTTACTTACCAAATACTAAAAAAATAATTTGTCATGTCTAACGATGTATTATAAAGAGATTCTGATGTAAAAGAAGTCCATCTGATGGATATTTTTAGATGAATACTCGAATTAATGGTCAGTAAAGGAAAAGCTAGTAAACAATTAGGATTTTGATATACCAATAAGGGTTTCAGAGAAGACACTTTTTATAGCAGAAGGCAAACTAATCTGGGCTTATTTTGTTCTGCTTGGCATATGAGTAAGTATGTAGATGATGAAAAACAGATGCTAAGATGAGAAAAGATTATCATTCCAACTGTACATAGTTTGTTATATCTTTGAGGAAAGATGTAAAGTCAATAATAAGTACTCTTTTTAACACAGGGATGTGCTTTGCGGTTACCTTTTATGTACTAACATCGGCAATATCCCAAGGCTTGGCGAACTCGATGGTGAAATCACATCCACTTTAGTTGTACAACAAGGAAGAACATTAAACTGCAGGTAACTATTTAACCGTTCCATGAGAACATCAGTCATCTGACTTCCAGGAGGTGGCTTAGGACTGCCTCTGTTTTCAGTTCATGTACAGGTTAGTAAGCCAAGAGAGAATCCCTTCCATAGAGGAGAAGAATCAATCCTACAGAAAGGAGATAAAGAGAAGATAAGAATTAGTTCAATGGGCACTATTATGCCGGAATGGGGAAAACCGAGACCCAGTCCAAGATGTACTCTCACTTCCCAGAAAGCTCAGAAATTGGCAGCAGCATCCACTTTCAGAAAAGGAGTTTGGGGGAAGAGACTAAAATAAAGAAGACGTATAAAACTCTGTTAAAGGAGCAGATAGACAGGTTACTTCTCCACCTCACCTTAGACAGAGATTTCCCACCATCTGGTGGAAGGTTTGGCTTGTACTCCACAGAGGATAAGAGAAGGTCTCCAAGCTGGAGGACAACTGGTAGCATTGATATCAGGGTTGTATGGAAGTGGTCCAGCCTCACTGACACTCAGTCAGAATGCCCTAGAATCCCCAATCATCTATTTGGTGGGCCAACTCAAATATGAATAGACTATCAGACATGAAGAAAGTCCTTAACATGAAATATAGAGGGAAACAGAAAACCACTATCAAAATTTATGAGAGATAAAAGACTTCTATTGTTAAATAAGAAAATGGGGTACTTTAAAAAAAACAAAACATTCAGAGAAGAAAAATGCTGTTGGAAATTAAAATATAAAAATTTGATGGCAGAAATGAAACTCACTAGTTGAAATTATCTCCCTAAAAGTAACACACACACACACACACACACACACACACACACACACGAAGCAAAGAAATGGAACATAGAGGAAAACTCACAGTATTCTCACAGTATTAGAATGGAAATAATAAAGAAGAGAGAAAATAGCTGGGAGGAAAGTGTCAATGAGTAACTCTAGAACTGAAGGGCATGAGTTTCCATTTTAACAGTCTTGCCAAGTATCAGTTACAATGAGTGAAATTAGAGGCACATCTAACATGTCCTTATGAAATTTTAGAGCCTTATGGGAAAGAAAAGAATCCCCAAAGTTTCCACAAAGGAAGAAAAATCAAAGGCTCAGGAAAGCTAGGTGTGGTGGCACACACTTGTAATCTCAGTTCTTAGGAGGATGAGATAGGAGGATCACTCAGCAACTTAGTGAAACCCTCTGCAACTTAGTGAGACCCTGTTTCAAAATAATAATATAAAATATGGCTGGAGATATAGCTTAGAAGTAGAATGCCCCTGGTTTAAGTCCCCAGCACCAAAAAAAAAAAAAAGGCTTGGGAATTTGAATATTTCAAGACGTATCAACAGGGGCCCAGGGTGTCAAAAGACCATAGAGAAAATTATTTACACATTATAATTTTCTACCAAAATCCAAATCCAGTGTGAGAGTAGAAAATAAAGATATTTTAGATATGCAGATTTTTCAAATTTACTATCCCATGTCTTTTCTCAGGAAGCTACTAGAAATTATGCTCAAAAATACAGGAGTAAATCACAGAAGAGAAGGGAGGGGTGTAGGAAACAGAATAGCTACCATGAAGAGAGAGGGAGAGAGAGTGAGCACAATCCTCAAACTGATAGTGAGGGGATTCCAGGATTTACAGGTCTAGGCCAGGTACATGAAGACAACCAGCACAGATAGGAGGAGGTTAGAAACTCAAGCAGAGATTTCTACAGTGAGATGGACCAATACTCAAGTACATCTTTAGTAGAGATTTTGATAGCCAGCAGAGACATTGGATTTGGTTTGACTTAATGGTGACAAATTCTTAGAAAAGTTGGCAAAGAAATAGCAATCAAATAAAGACATCCATTTAAGGGAAAATGAAAAGTAGTATAGGAAAAGAAGGGATTTAATCTCGACATTATTATATTGCTCCACTGAATAATATTTACATAGTTATAATAATGTACATGTTTATTATTGATTTAACTATTGATTAAGATTTATGATGGGAGAAGGGAAATTTGTGTGTGTGGTGTGGGAGGGAGAACAAGCAGGTAAATTGTCAGATTCCATAGGGGAAAGTCAATTAATGATACCTAAAATTGAGAAATGAAATATAGTAATACAAACATTATTCAAAGATTTAAAAAGTAACAAAATGATCAATTAAAAATAGAAAGTGGTTTTCTCTCAGGACAGCTGTGTGGGGGGTGGCTTTATTGCATTTAAAAGACCAGTTTATATATTTGACTCTTTAAACTGTTGCATGTCTAATTTTGATAAAAATAAATGAAAAGAATGGGCATTTTTATATTAGCATTGACATGGTACCATATAAAGAAACTGATTATGAATATGAATTTTCATTTTTTTGTAGTACTGGAGATTGAACCCAGAGGTATTCTATCTCTAAGAAATACCCCCAGCCCTATTTTTTATTTTTATTTTGAAACAAGGTTTCACTAGGTTGATCAGAGTCCCACTACTTGCTGATCCTTCTGGGATTACAGGCATATACCACCATGGCTGGCTGAATTTTCAATTCTTTTTTTTAATAGCTTGAAGCATTTAATATCTAAACAATCAATCTGTTAATAGTAGTCACAAAATATGCTTAATATAGAAACCTTTAAGGAAAATTGTAAATAATTCTTACCCTTTTTTTGGTCTTTCTATATAACATGAGCTTGCTACATTGTACAGTGAAACTACAATAATTTAGCCATTCATGAACAGGATTTGTACATATGTAATGTTTTTGGGAAATGTAAACATTTCTCATCCTTGTTTTTAACATATTTGAAACCTTGAAACCTACTTATTAAAGCTAGTAATATTGGATGTACATAGTAGCCAAGGCAAAATAATAAAGCTGTTTCAATTCAGGCCCTTACTTTTAAATCCTGGACTCTATCAATTCCTCTGAAGATTCAAATGTTCTATTTAGATGTTTATTGATAGTAAATATAAGAAGTAATATTTCCCATTTTTGCATATTGTCAGGATGACTATGAATTGGTAGAATTCTGTTTTCTTTTTGCTCCCAATTTATTTTAGTGGTGGTCATGTTAAACTTGAAGAAGACATAGATCTTGGCTATGTGGAAGATGGGACACCCTGTGGTCCCCAAATGATGTGCTTGGAACACAGGTGTCTTCCTGTGGCTTCTTTCAACTTTAGTACTTGCTTAAGCAGTAAAGAAGGCACAATTTGTTCAGGAAATGGAGTAAGTATTCAGTATCTTGCAATGGGAACTATGCATTTGCTTTTTATCACAGAAATCAATATTATCCTAAAATACCTATTGCCACAATTATAGAAAGCATGATTATTCATGTTTGTCATTGGTATGTGAACAGTAATTTGATCATAAATATTTGGATTTTTTGTGTATAATCTGAGACAATTTGTGAATAAGAACTAACCAAATACTTCTGTCTTACTTTCTTATGTTAATCTGATCTCATAATATAGTGCCAGTTTTTTTTTTTTTTTTTTTTTTTACAAGTAAACAAGTAACATATTTTAACAAACTGGAATGGAGATTTTTGTTTTGGTGTTACTGGCGTTCGAGCCCAGGGCATTCTGCCTCTGAGCTATATCCCCAGTCCACCCCTAACCCTATTTTATGTTTTATTTTGAAACAGGGTCTCATTAAGTTGTAGTGGGCCTCAATAAGTTGCTGAGGCTGACCTCAAATATGCTATTCTCATCTCAGCTTCCCAAGTACTAGGACTATAGACATGTACCACCACACCTGGCTATGCAGCTATTTTAAAAAGGGAGGAAGAGGGAAGGGTGATGACAACAATATTTAACTACTCCTGTGGTCTGGGCACTGACCAATCAAAACAGACCATAAATAATTGCTGGCCATACCAGTTACTATCAGCTAAGAATAAACCCTAGAAATAAGAACAGAATAGTTTAGGGAAGTAGTTCTTACAGATGAATAGCAAGAATAGAATTTGACTTTTAGTTCTGTTCTTTCAGTCATTATCAGATAATGTAGCTCCTATATAAATAAGTTTATAGTTTAAGTGTTCATTCTCTGTTAGTGATATATTTTGTCATTTGCGTTTGGGAATTCCTATGCCAATAAAAAATTGGGTCTTTTAGCAGGTGGTATGATTTGATATTTCCCCCCCGTATTCTAAATTCTTGAACTTGTTGTACTATCCAGTTGAAGTAAAGGATTCCTGTTCTGGAATTGTAGCCTTCAATCCTGGTCATTCTGATATGCCAAGAATTTATTCGGGAAGTACCTAATTGTTACTCCTTGACAAAGGACAGAAATTCCTATGGCACATAAAAAACAAGAGGTCATAGCAGGGCATAGTGGCTATGCCTGGAATCTCAGTACTTGGGAGGCAGAGACAGGAGAATCATGGGTTCAAGTTCAGCTTCAGCAAAAAATAATTTAGGGAGACCTTGTTGCAGAATAATTAAAAGGGCAGGGGGTGTATCTCAGAGGTAGAATGCCCTTGGGTTCAACCCCCATTACTCCCATTGTTCACCAAATGAGAGAAGGAATCTAGTAAGAAGTTCTGCTCCTATAAGGGGGTCTGCTAAATCTTTCCTTAATCATTAAGAGAATTTGAGAGAAAAATACTAATACTTTTTTGGGAGGGATGATGGGAAAATAATGGAATTATTTTTGTTCAGCCATGCTAATACATTTTCACATTTATTCATCTTAAAATTTTGAATGCTGAATCCAAGATCAGACATAGTTATATCTATAGCCCCTGGCTTAAAGAATGCTTGGAGGAGCCAGGAAACCTGGTTAGGGACATTTAGTAAGACAGAAGTGAAATAAGGACTCAAGTCCAGGTCTTTTGACTTTAATAAGACTAAACCTTTTTATTCCTGCATAATTGTTAATCTGTAAATAACATCCATATAATTTACAATAATTATACAAGGTACAGAGGTGGTATGTCCTATGCAATTTTAATTTATAATAACTGAATTCTATAAAAGTTAAAATGAACACAATAAATATTCTTTATAAGCTATATAACATGTAATTATGCATGCAAGCTTGCAATCAGATGGTCTAGAAGTGCTGCTTCTTACTCCTCGGTGACTTAGGGAAAATTCCTTAATGTCTTTGTGGCTCAGTTTCTTCCTCTGAAAAAAAGATAATAATGGAGCCTACTCTTTAGGATTATTGTGAAGAACAAATGAATTAATACTTGTGAAGCAGTTAAAGCAATGCCTCAGACATCGTGAGTGTTCGATAAATGTTAGCTGTGCTCTGTACTGTGATCATTGTACACTGCTATCACTGCCTGTTGTGGTCACTCTAGCACTGGTACTGTCATCTGATATGGAAACCAATGCTTGGAGGAGCCAGGTGACCTGGTTAAGGGCACTTAGTAAGACAGTAGTGAAATAAGGACTCAAGTCCAGGCCTTTTGCCTTTAATATGACTAAACCTTTTTATTCCTGCATAATTGTTAATCTGTAGCTCCTGATGGGGCTGTGTTATAGTTGCATTTGGATGTGGATGTATCTTGTCTTCTGGAAAATTAGATCAGATTAGACAGAAATACCTCTGGAGTGAAAACCTGCCTGCATAGGAATTTCACTGATCTTAAACCCAACTTCAGTCCTTCCTACTTCCCAGGCCATTTAGATATTTTGACTTATAAGATCTACATTTAGATATGATATAAGATATAAGATCTACATTTAGATATTTTGACTTATAAGATCTACATTGACTTATAAGAACTACATAAGATCTTCTCTTTCCTAAATGGATACATGAAGAAAGATTCTTTTCCTCTATAGTAAAAGAATTTGGTGTCATTTTTATGTGAATTTCTCTGCTACATTTGTGGGAGTTCTTAGTTCCCATGGCCTGAGGCCATGACTTGGAATTGAAATGCCAGATTTATAGCTTTCTAAAGCTTCCTTCTCACCACTGGTCACTCTTTTTTTTTTAAATTGGTGCATTGTAATCATATGTCTTAATGAGGTACAAGTAGTAGGGGCATACATGCACACAACACTCACTTAACCTTTCCCCAATTCCCACTCCATTCCCTCCTTCCTTCCTCCTTTTCATCTTAGTGACTGACTTTGATATTTGTGAAAGTACACCATGTGCATTTGGGTGCTTCTGTCTCTCCTCCTCTCATCACCTTCAGTTAGGTCACCTTCTTTGTTCATCTAAGGTTTCTCCTTCTTCATCTAGAGTCCCTCCTATGACCCATTTTCTCCCTAGCTTCTGCATATTAGGGAGAATATCCATTTTTTTTTTTTACTTTTTTTGTGACTGACTAATATCACTTAGCATAATGTTTTCCAATTCCATCCATTTCCCTGCAAATGACATGATTTTGTTATTCTTTATGGCTGAGTAAAATTCCATTGTGTACACATCCCTTAGTTTTGTAATACATTCATCTGTTGATGGAAATCTTGGCTTGTTCCATAGTTTTGCAATTGTGAATTGTGTGGCTGTAAACATGCATATGCATGCATTAGCCTGGTAGCTTGGTTTCCATTCTTTTGGGTAGATACCCAGAAGTGGTATTGTTGGGTCATATGATAAGTTCATTTCCATTCATCTGAGGATTGTTTATACTATTCTCCAAAGTGGTTGCACTAACTTGCAAGCTCACCAACAATGTATTAGGGTTCCCATTTCTCCACACTCTCGCCAGCATTTGTTGTTGTGTTTTTAATTATTGCCATTCTAATTAAGGTTAGATGAAAGCTCAGGGTAGTCTTGATTTGCATCTCTCTGATTGCTAATGTTGTTGAACATTTCCTCATACATTTATTGGCCATTTGTATTTCTTCTTTTGTGATGTGTCTATTTAGTTCACTTGCTCATTTTTTGATTGGGTTATTTGTTTTCTTAGCAGTGAGTTTTTGAGTTCTCTATATATTCTATATATTAGTCCTCTATTGGAGGAGTAGTTGGCAAAATTTTTCTCCCATTCTGTCAGCTCTCTGTTGAGGTTCTTGATAGTTTCCCTTGCTGCACAGAAGCTCTTCAGTTTAATGCAATCCCATGTATTGATCTTCCTTTGAGTTGCTTGTGCCTTTGGGGTCTTGTTGAGAAAGTTTTTACCTGTGCCAGTGTTTTGAAGTGTTAGACATATGTCCTCTTCAAGTAGCTGCAAGGTTTCTGGCCTGACTTCCAAGTCTTTGATACATCTTGAATTGACTCTTGTTCCAGGGGAGAAAGTGGGGTTTATTTCTTTTTTCTGTATATGGTTAACCAGTTTTGCCAACACTATTTGTTGAATACACTATCTTTTTTTCCAGTGTATATTTTTGGCCCCTTTGTCAAAAATCAATTGACTGTAAGTGTGCAGATTTGTTTCTGAGTCTTCTATTCTGCTCCATTGGTCTATATGTCTGTTTTTGTGCCAATACCATGCTGTTTTTATTACTGTGGCTTTGTAGAATAGTTTGAAGTCATGTATTGTGATGCCTTCTGGCTGGTTCTTGTTGCTGAGAACTACTTAGGCTATTCTGTTTCTTTTGTTATTCCAAATGAATTTAAGGACTGATTTTTCTATGTCTGTGAAAAATGACCTCTGTAATTTAATGAGTATTGCATTGAATCTGTAGATCACTTTTGGAAGAATGGCCATTTTGATAATATTTATTCTGCCTATCCAAGAGCATGGAAAATCTTTCCATCTTCTAAGGTCTTCTTTGATTTCTTTTTTCAATGTTTTATAATTTTCCTTGTAGAGGTCTTTCACCTCTTTGGTTACAGTTATTCCTAAGTATTTTATTTTTGAGTGGGATATCATCAGTGGAAGTGTTTTCTGGATTTCTTTTTCAGCAGATTTATGGTTGGCATACAGGAAAGTTTCTGATTTTTTAAGATTGATTTTGTATCCAGACACTTTGCTGAATTTGTTGATCAGTTCTATAAACCTTTTGGTTGAGTTTATTGGGTCTTCTAAGTATACTGTTATGTCATCTGCAAACAGGGACAGTTTTAGTTCTTCCTTTCCTATTTGTACTCCTTTGATTTCCTTCTCTTGCCTTATTGCTCTGGCTAGAGTCTCAGGTACTATATTGATAAGAAGTGGTGATAATAGACATCCTTGTCTTGTTCCTGTTTTTAGTGGGAACCCTCACAGCTTTTCCCTATTTAATATGATGTTGGCTGTGGGCCTATTGTATATGGCCTTTATGATGTTGAGGTATGTTCCTTCTATTCCAATTCTCTGCAGTGCTTTTAGCTTGAATTGATATTGATTTTATCACATGCTTTTTCAGCAAGGTCTGGTCACTTCTTTGTTGGACTTTTTTTTTTTTTAATCTTATTCTTCTTCCTAAAAAGTTAATAAAATTCTGGCATAAAGAAATTTCTTTGGAAGAAAAGGAAACTTTTGTGTTGAATTACTGACTGATGATTGGATTTTTACTGAGTTTTTAAAAATCTCTCTCATAACATGTAAGTTAATAAAAGTCAGAACAATAATTGATTTCTTTTAGACATAGATAAATTCTTCTGCAAAACTTCAGTGTTTCTTTGGGGTCAACTGTTAGTGTCTACAAAAGTTCTTTCTTTCTTTTTTTTCTTTAGGTACTTGAGTGAGAAATAAGGCAACTAGTAATAAGAAGAAAGTACTAATATGTTTTGAATATCATAAAATTCTAAGAGATAGTAATAAGAGATTAGTGTTCACTTTTTATAGCTTCCAAAAAGGGTTGATGTTTACTCTAGCTTGACTTTTGGTTTCAGGTTTGCAGTAATGAGCTGAAGTGTGTGTGTGATCCACTCTGGACAGGTGCGGACTGCAGCACTTTCTTATCGCGCAATAATGGCTCAATGACTGGTATCATTCTGTCTGGCAATGGTATGTACTTAATTTGGTGTCATTACATCATCTTTATATATAAGGAAAGAGAAAACTGCCCTTTGGGCATTTTTATTGAGTTCTTTTATGATAACTTAAAAATAAAGTATTTCTACCTATTAATGAATTATAATATCACCTGGGGTCCACCTTGTGGAACTGACAGTTTTTATTAAATTGTAATGAATTGTCATATTTTTTTTTTTTTTTTTTTTTGCGGTACTGGGGATTGAACTCAGGGGCATTCTACCTCCGAGCTATACC
>PVLC010032855.1:0-18086 GCA_004027655.1 Graphiurus murinus
CCCAGCGCGCAGTAGGGTTCACAATTCCGGTCTCTGGACAGAGCCATGCGCCAGCGCCCCCTAAACTCCCCAGATCCCTATTCCACCTGCACAGCTCCCCCGACCCACCCTCAGGTGGCTCCCAGGCCGCCAGCCGGTGGCGGAACTGCGGCTGCGTTTGGGTAAACGAGGTCCCTACAGCCAGGTGGAGCCTGAGCGCAGAGAGGTGGCTGATAGTGGAGGTGGGCGCTGGTGGAAGGGGAGTCCCCTCCGCGCACCTCGGAACACCTCCTCCAGCCCCCGAGATACAGAAGGAGTTCTTGAGACGTCCCAAGAACTTTGGAAAGTCCAAACACTAGCGCGCCGTCGCCTGGGCCAGCCGGTCGGGGCGCCTGGCGGGGAAACTGGCTGGACTGTCCTCGGGACAGAGGGCAAATGACCCCCCATCGAGCGCTCCGGCTCCCCGCCTCCCAGCCGGCAAGGGATGGACTGCTGGGGGCCCCGGCGACACAGGCGCTCCCTGGTATCCGGAAAACGTGTCTTCGGTCCGGCAGTCCCAACCCTAGGACCCCGACCCCCCTTTCCGTGGTCTCGTAGCTCAGGGGCTCCCCTGGTCCCCTCCCCGAGAGGAAAACACGAAACATTCCTGGCTTCTCTTCACCTCCCCGCCCAGGCCCATTCCTCGGCGGTGCCAGCTCGAGAGGAGTGCTCCGAAGTGGAGAGAGGGCTGGGGCAGGGAAAGCAGTCGGAATATTTGGAGTGGGAGATAGCAGAAGCAGGCACTTCACGCGCCCCGGGCGGCGCGCCCCGACCGAAGCCTACCTCGGAGTCTACGTATTTGCCCCCCGACATGCTGGCGCGTGGCTGGATGCAGGCTCTGAGGAGGTTTCCCTGAGCTGCGATTTAAGGGAACTAAGGAAGGAAGATCTTGTATTGTATGGGGGGGGGGGAGCTGGCGGGGGGCGGTGGCTGGGAGGGAGCCTCCTGGCCGCCCGCCAGGGGTTTGTTCTGCTCGCAGTTGGCCGGGACGTGCGCTGCGCCGGGTCTAGGCACATCCCCAAGGTTCTGGCAGCAGAGGGCGGGGAGCGCCCACAGCTAGCCCTGAGCGAGTGAGAAAGCGTTTCGCCCGCGCTAGGCTGTTTGGGCAGATATTTCAGACCTTGGGGCAACATTTTCCCAGCTCTGAACCACGGAGAGGCGTCCTGGGGAGAGCGAATATTTTCGCAGTGCATCATCCAGCAGGGGTGGAGGAAGCCCAGGAGACTACAGAGATGCCCAGTAAGAGCAACCAGGGAGGCAGAAAGAACTCTGCCCTAACCTAAGCCATTGCCCCACCCCTGGTCGCCCACATTCCTTTACTACCTAAGACGCATCTGTGCCCCTGTTTCAGAGAGGAAAGATAAAAAATGGCGGGAGGCCCTTAGGTACATTTCACATCTAAACACAAGGAAGGAATCTGTGTGGGTGCGTGTGTGCGGCACACTTTTGGTGATACTCGTTTACATCCAGTGGGTCGGTGTGGATGGAAACTTGGAGACGCCCGGCACGTAGAATTTAACGTTTCCCACTCGCTTCTGAACATTTTGAAATAAATGAAATGTTTGCTATAATTTTATTACCGATCTTTCCTGGAACAAAAGAAATTCGTGCCAACAGGTTATGCCATATTTATAAAACACATTGAATATTTACAGTGGTAGAAAAATGTAATTAGGTCTGCAAGTTTATTACTAGAGAGGATTTATTTTTAAATTTGTGCTTGGCTGTGTGGGGAGACTTGATTTTTTTCTTAAAATTGACTATATTTAAAAAAAAGTGTTAGCAATTAAAATATGTTTCTGAATTGGGGGCTTCTCTCTGTACTTTATTATAAAGCAGCACAAGAAAAATTAAACACTAGTGAGTAAACAGGGCGTGGTAGTACATGCCTGTAATCCCAGTACTTGGGAGGCTGTGAGGAGGATTGCAGGTTCAAAGCCAGCCTCAGCAACTTAGTGAGGTTGTTAGAAACTTAGCAAGACCGTGTTTCTAAATAAAGATAAAATAAGGCTGGGGTTGTAGCTCAGAGGTAGAATGACCCTGGATGCAATCCTGGGCAATACACACACACACACACACACACACACACACACACACACACACGGGTGCGTGAGTAATTTTACTTTTTTACTATAAGCAATTGGAAAATTAGCTTTACAAAAAACTGGAAAATATTTTTTACCTAAGGATCCATACACACACAAACACTTGAAATTAAAAAAAAAAGCTGAGAAACTGAGCGTACACATGAAGTGGCACAGGTTACATTTAAGACACTGGCTGTCTAGAAAGGAGAATGTAAGATGGAGAGGAGGAGGTGAAAAGGAAATAGAGAATGGAACCCTAAAAAAATTAAGTACCTAGCTGAAGAGAACACAAGAAAATATGAGGGAACTATCCAGGACCAGCTATTACTGATAGCAAAAAAGGCAAGCCATTTACTGAATTGTTTTTTATTAGCATATAATAATTGTACATACTCAGGGGATACTGTGTGATATTTCAACATATGCATACTTTGTCCTAATCAAATCGGGGTAATTAGCATTAAGTTTCAAAAAAAAAGGATCAGTTTCAACTACGAATGGCAAGAAAAATGTCACAGTGTCACCAATGTTAGATGACTTATGCTGGCTAATCATCATTAGAAGAATAACGGTCTTCCAGAAGCTGAATTTTGTTCCAGCCAAATTGCTTTTCTAAATTCTTTGAACAAATTGTATGTTAATAAATACGATATGCTAGAAAAGGCTAGTATCCAATTCAGTAGGTGATACCGTGCCTGCATTGTTAAAAGGTTACTGTTCATATAAGTCTTCCTTCATAAATATTTGCTGCAGAGTTAGGATTCTGTTCCATGGAAAAAAATATGGAAACCGGTTCCCATCTATTGTTATTCACTTTTCAGCTGTGATGAGTAATCTTGACGGTGAAAAAGTCAACAGGAATGCTGAGAGCTTGTCCTGCATTCCAGCAAGGAGAGGGCTTTCTGGGGAGGCCCCTGAGTGAAGGCTTAAGGCGTGCTCACTAGAGGCAAGGCAGCCGAGCTGGGGAAGTCCACATGGAAGTCCAATCAGCAGCCGCACACAGGCTCATAATGATCAGTCAAGCGTTGTCAAGGCCAAAATGAATTTCTAATGAGTGGAAAAACCACAAACGGTTTAAGTAACCTGTCTTAACAAGAAGCTGGCACCAAAGAGAAGGAGATCTTATTCTGGTTATAATAGCTGACTTGGAGAGACAGCTTCAATTTCATGAGAAATAAAGATGCAGGACTTTGTCAGCATAGATACAAGATTTGAAATGAATAGGTGATGTAAACATTTTTTTTTTCCTTTGATACCCACAAAGATAACTTGAGCCTTTGAGGTAAGTCAATAACTTTCTCCAGATCATTTACTAAAAATGAGTAGATGGCAGGTCATTTGCCCTCTCATGTTCTCTCTCTCTCTCTCTTTTTTTTTTTTTAGAAGCAGCACTGAAAGTCAGCTGGTGGATTATATGTTAGTAGATAGTGTAGAGGAAATGGGACACAGATTATTTTAGAGGTCAACCATGTTGGAGATGAAGCTAAAGATTACATACACTAAAAATATTTGTTCATAAGAAGTTTCTTTGGATAATGAAACACTTTAAAGTTCATAGATAGCTATAGTACCCGTTAACTTCTGGGACATGGGACCCAGGCTCCTCAGGGTCTGCTCATGGCAACGCTGTGAAGTTAGTTGCCTTATGTGTTCTCTCATTTCTTTCTCTATGTCCCTACCCCTCTGATCCCCAGCACCCTCGTGCTTTTCACGTTCTCAGATAACTGCATCTTACTTGAGTACCATCTTATTCTAGGGTCAGAAGCCCAAGGTTTGACCACTTACACTAATAGCGATGACACTCAGAAGCAGACATCTTTCCAACATTCCCGACGCTCAGGTGCCTGAGATTCCCCAAACTTGTCTTTCTCAGTGGGTTTTGAAAAGGGATTCAGGTGTGAGTTATGATCTGTGTTGTCACCAGGTGTGTGCGATATACATTTTATTTTTTAATAACCAGCATTAATGAATCTGGTATGGTGGCACACACCTGTAATCCCAGTACTTGGGAGGCTGAGATAAGAGGATTGCAGGTTCATGGTCAGCCTCAGCAACTTAGTGAGTCTCTCATCAACCTAGTGAGACCCTGTTTAAAAGTAAAAAATAAAATAGAATGCCCCTGGGTTCAATCCCTAGTAAAACACACACACACACACACACACACACACACACACACACACACACCTCAATAGCCAGAATAGCAGAACTACTCACCAATCATTCCACACTTTAGCCCCAGCACTGGGGCTTGCCCTGCAGGACTACTAGCTAACTGCTGGATCCTCAGGAGGCTGGGGCCTCAGGAGAAGGACAAGAGTGGCTAGGCAGTACCTGTCAGAGAACTATTTATACACAAGTACGTAAATCTATCTATCTATCTATCTATCTATCTATCTATCTATCTATCTGTCTATATTTTTAATTTCTGTGTTCAGTTGATATTTTTTTCCATCACCATCACCTGTTACCCCTGCACCCCCATCCCTGGAATCCCACTCAGAGAGGTCTTCTTCCCATCTCTGAACTTTCTGTATGTGAAAAGTAATGACTTTCTCAATGAAGACTTGCTGTACCCCCAGATCCCTTCCTATCCTTGTCTATCCTGATGTTCCAAATGAAATCTTCCTTGGTGTGAGCCTTTCTACTTTGATCCTCATGTTTCAGTCTTCCAAGTACTGGGAGTATAAGCCTGCGCCACCACACCCGGCTTCCTCCCTGCCTTTTAAAAGAGAGTTCACAGAGAATAGTGCATACCCCAGGATAAAATTCAATAGTGCCACTTGAAAGTGTTACAGTCTGTCTCCCATTTCCTCGTTATTTATTTATTTATCTATCTATTTTTATTTCTGGTAATGGATATTGAACCCATGGCCTTCTATTCTTTTTTATTTTGAAACAGGGTCTTGCTAAGTTGCTGAGGCTGTCTTTAAACCTGCCATACTCTTGTCTCAGTCTCCTAAGTACTAGGATCATAGGCATGTGCCACTACACCTTGCTCTCACTTTTTAAATTAAGCTCTGGAGCCTAGTGTGGTGGAGCACGCTTGTAATCCCAGTACTTGGGAGACTGAGACAGGAGGATCACAGGCTCGCCTCCAGCCTCAGCAACTCAGTGAGGCCCTGTTTCAAAATAAGGACTAAAATAGGGTTGGGGCTATTGCTCGGAGGTAGAATGTCCCTGGGTTCAATCCCCAGTACACCACACACACACACACACACACACACACACACAATTAATCAATTAATTAATTAATTAATTTAGCTCTAGGGATGCTGCCTGAAACCAGAGTTTGGAAGCAAACTTCCAGGGACAGAAACTTCCTGGATTACTTCTGTTGGTATTTGTGCTACAAAGTGTCATCATTATTGTTGTTCTGGGTTTAGGACTAAACTTGAAGCTTGTGACAGCCTTTGAAAGTGTAGCAACATTTTAACTCTCATAGTAGGCTTCTCAAGATTTGTAGTATTGCTTTTTTTTTAATCTGGAGAATTTTATTCTTTGATATAATATTTTCTTTCAGAAATTCCATTTAAAATGAAATCATAGAGGCAATTCGATTTATTAACATAAAAGCAAATCCAAATATTAAGAAAATGCTAAATGATAAGCCAAATTTCATCTAGTTCTTTTATTTGTGTTTGAAGTCCTTGCAAAAGTGCAGATTCAATTCATCATCTTACCAGATGACGTATATTACTTTAAACAGCCTCAAAATTGAGTTGTCTACTTACTGTTTTAATGACTTGATTTTAATGGCCCTACCAAAATAATTCCACCACGTTTTAAGATACGAAGACCTAGCCAGGCATGGTGGCACAAGCTTGTAATCTCAGTACTTGGGAGGCTGAGACAGGAGGATCAGAGGTTCAAGGACAGCTTCAGCAACTAGTGAGAATTTCACCAACCTAGTAAGACTCTGTTTCAAAATAAAAATAAAATAGGGCTGGCGGTATAACTCAGAAGAAGAGTGACCCTGAGTTCAGTCCCTAGTTACCCCCCACACACACAAAGATGTGAAGACTTGAAGACTTAGTCTAACCTTAGAGGCAAAAGTAATATTCTAAGGGATAAATGTATTCAGAAAACATTAAATGAGAAGTAATAAATATGTGGCTCACTTTTCATCTGAATAGAGTTACATCAAAAATAAAAGTAAAAATTACAATCTACCTAACCCAAGATAAAAAATATTTATCATAATTAAGCCTTGTGTATGGAAATTTTCAGAAAAATTGGGGTCAAGTAGTGAAGCAAATTACTACATTATATCTAGTCAAGAGATAAAGAGTATTTAGACATGCAGCAATTAGTAGGTTTCCTCCTGTTTCAGCAAAACAAATTATGACCATTCTTTGGAAATGTGTACACCCCAGAAATGCTGTCCAAGTTACAACTAACTCTGAAACTTAGTTAAACAACAAAACATAATGTATTATGTGATAATGTAATATAAGTTGACATAATTTTTATCTGACATATATCCATTTCATAATATACTTGCAGAGTTTTTAATAGCATATTAGAAAACCACACACCGTATTTTTAGTAAACAAGTTAAAATTTCATTTTGACTATAATGAAATGATAAAACTAAAAATAACTTTAGCTCTTAAATGCTCCTACAAATTTTATAGAGATATTAAACTTTCATGGTTTTCTCAAGATAATACAAATATTAAATTAGGAGGCATTCTCTACAGAAGCCCTTTGTTTTGTTACTCATCTGGCTTCAAGTCGAAGCTCCATTCTTTAAGAAAGTCAACTCTCCTTCCTTTTGGTCCTTTCCCTAGTAAGTAAATGTTCAAGGCAATGATGCTTAGTCATAAGGTCTTTCACTCTTTAAAAGGTATATATAAAGCCAAACATGGTGGCACACACCTCTAATCACAGTCCTTGGAAGGGTGAGGCAGGAGGATCACAGGCTCAAGACCAGATTCAGCAATTTAGCGAGACTCTCAGCAGTCTAGCGAGACTCTGTTTCAAAATAAAAATAAAAATAGAGCTAGAGGTGTAGTTCGAAGGTAGAAAGCCCTTGGATTCAATCCCCAGTAATACACACACACACACACACACACACACACACACACACACTCACACACGTGCGTGTGCACAGTATATATAAGTTATGTAAGTTATATTTATATGCATATGTATGTATATTACTATTAAATGATCTGGTCTTCACAGAGTACTTTCTTTTAATCATGTGACGAGTTCTTTTTTCACTAATTCCATAGAAAAGGTGATTTTACAATCGTGGCTTTTGTTCACACTGAAGGGTGGGGTTTAACTCTGCACTGCTGGGTTTTGTCCACAATTGACCTGTTTGGCTTCAGAGGGCATGAGAATGTGTTCTAGAACAGGTGCAAGAGACTGGAGTTTTTGACCAGCCTGTAGACGCTTTCCATAGGGCCCAACAAATGAATTCTCTGTGGGTATCTTTTCTTCTTCATCTGCAGCAATTCCAGCCTTCTTCCTTTCTTGAGTAAGTACGCTTTACCTAGGCTACTTACCAGGGTGCTGCTACTCCTAGTGTGGTCCAGGGTCTCCCAGTCACAGCACTACCTGGGAACTCTGTGGATATGCAGAATCTGAGGGCCAATCTCAGATTCACTGAATCCACATTTGGTCATGTTTGGTCTCCAGGTCATTCACACACATATTATCATTGACAAGCAGTGATATAGGTGTCAGAAGTAAATTTTTATGGTGTTGTTCAAAAATAAAAACAAAAACAAAAACAAAAAATTCCGCATATTTGAAAGCAACTCAACAAGGCGAATTTTACTTTTTGCAAATAGGGGTCCTGCCACCAGTAAAGTCAGATATTCAAGAACAACCTGGAGGAAACTTACTGGGCATTTTATTTTTTGGCGGGGGCTTCTATGCTATGCTCCTATTGGTGGGAATATAGCCTCCCAATATTTACATTGACTGAAGGGGATGGTGAAGAAGGGTTGGCACTCACAATTTCCAGGAAATGCTATCTTTACAAAAATACAAAAATACAAGCATACATTTTGTAAAACTGCACAAACTGCACAAAATGCAGTTTTACAAAATGAAGCTCAAGTCAAGCTATTCCTTTAACAGAAAAGATATAATTATTTCTCATATAGGTAAACTTGAAAATTTTAAACTTGAAGGTGTTTAAACTTGAAGGCAGAATTTATGCCCATAAATACCACTCTCTTATATAAGAGCCATGAACGAAGAGGAAAAATCTACCTAGATATTCCAGGAAAAACAGTAGAATTGCAGCTGGGTGGCATGCAGGGAATCCCACTCAATGAGAGGAAGTGACATACTATTAAAGAAATATTTGTAAGCAAATTGGAGGAAGTATCATTTAATGGGGAACCTACAGGTTACTCTGGCTGAGCTGCCTGCAGGGAACTGGCAGTTCTTTCCATTTCTATAAACTGAAGTCTTCTTGGAATGTGAAATCAAGAATTACAGACTGGGGTAGCGGCCAAAACGTTTTTTTTTTTTTAATTTTTTTTTTAACAAAAGGGCCTGAGCTATATTAAATACTCTCATTAGCCACACCTAAAACGTACTGGTGTCCAGAAAGAGTTGAGGTAGAATCAGTCTATTAATTTTATAAAAGACAAAGTAGATTGGGTGTGGTGGTGCATGCCTCTAATCCCACTACTTGGGAGGCTAAAATAGGAAGATTTCAGATTCAAGAACAGTCTCTGCAACTTAGTGAGAGCCTGTTTCAAAATAAAAATAAAATAAATAAAATAAAACAGAGCTAGAGGTGTGGCTTAGTGTGGCTCAGTGGTAGAGTGCCCCTGGGTTCACTCCCCAGTACCCCCTGGCACCTTGAAGAATCTCATGTTCTATGAACTTGATTCTAGACTTTAGGGCTGGGGGATTATTGTAAATGTTTCTTCACTGAAATCTTTAAATAAATCTCTAGTTCATGTGCAGCATAGAGTATGGGGTGCATCGTATCTGTCGCAGATTAATGTTCATCATTGCCAAAGGTAATACAGAAAAATTATTTTATAGTTTTCTTTTAAACTCGTTCCCTTCTTTGAATATATTTATGACTATAATGGTGTGTGTGTGTGTCTGTGTGTGTGTCTGTGTATGTGTGTGTGTGTGTATACATGTGCCTACTCCAAAAGGCTTTCTCTTCCCTCAAGAAAAACGTTTTATTTATTTATTTTTTATTATTTACCTCAGAGCTACACTCTCAGGCCTATTTTTATTCTTTATTTTCTTGTAATGTACTTTTATTGGTGCACTGTAGTCTCACTTATACTTTATTTTGAAACAGGGTCTCATTAAGTTTCAGAAGACTTCACTAAATACCTGAGGCTGGCTGAGAATCTGCAGTCCCTCTGTCTCAGCCTCCCAAGCACTGGGATTACAAGTGTGCACCATCACGGCTGGCAGAAAAAAAAAAAGTTTTAGTAAAAACTATTCTTTGGATAACATTTTTCATGTTCCATGTGATCCTTCAGTTACCTCCAGAACAAATAAAACCAATGACTCTGGTACTTTTTCAAAAAAGGGGCTAACTTCAAAATTTTAATACATATAGGATCTTCCTCTTATGTAAATAGAATATGTGTGTATTGAGGTAGGGTAGGAAAAATGAAGATAATACTGGGAAGGGAGGGGAAATTGTAGTTTTAAAAACTAGAAATTCCATGATGATCCTTATGAGGTGATCCTTATCTTCTAGACCCTGTAGGGTCTGTTTTTCCTTAGACAAAAAGGCCCACACCTTTGACCCTCAAAAGTCTCACTCTTAATCCTAATGGCCCATCTACCCAGCTAAAATTTCTGAGATGTTTGGTAAACAAAGGATCCTTAAAGAATGTTTGACACTTGCTCAAGTTAAGGTGCCATTCAGCTACTCACCAAGGGGAGTCCCGGAACCTGAGGATTCTGAAAAAGAACAGATCTCTATCACTGCCCGGAGGCCCTACCCACTGCCCCGTGGAAAAAGAACTGTAAAGACCCCCAAGGGGCCTCTCTCACTCTGCGTGTGTGTGTGTGTGTGTGTGTGTGTGTGTGTGTGTGTGTTACTGAAAACTGAACTCAGGGGCATTCTACCTTAAAGATACCACCCAGCCCTATTTTATTCTTTTATTTTGAAACAGATTCTCACTAAGTTGCAGAAGGCCTCACTAAATTGCTGAGGCTGGCCATGAACCTGCTATCCTCCTATCTCAGCCTCCCAAGTACTGGGTTTACAAGTATGGGCCACTACTACTGGCTTAATTCTTATTTTGAAACTGAGGTAGGAGCATAGCCTTGTACCAGTAAACAACTTTTGGCTGAAGAACAAAGGATTAAGAGAACAAAGCCGCCCTCTCAGACCCCCTCACAAGATAAACATAGTTGAAACTTTCTGGGCAGCTACAACCATAACATAACATTCTTGACTACCAAAGCATAGAATGACATATAGACTGACTCACTGTTCTGTGTCTATAAATTGCTTAAGCTAGGTAAAATTTTTTTCACTCACTCCCCCTTCCTAAGAGTTAATTTGACTATTGTATAAAAAGGCTTGGGGCGTAGACCTGGAGCTTTGCCCTCTGGCCTCTGGGTCCTGCTCACTGGGGACCTGACTCTCCTGCAGCAAAACAGGGTCCCACTAAGTTATGGAGGGCCTTGCTAAGTTTCTGAGGCTGGCCTGGAATCTGTGATCCTCCTGTCTCAGCCACCCAACTACTGGAATTACAAGCCTCTCTTACTCTTGAGGTGGCCTGTGTTTTCCCTTGAATATGCATCCCCCCTCCCCCCCACACACTTTCCTAAATAAACCTCTGTGTTGTCTCTGACTGGCTGGTGCTGAAATTCTTTTCCACCACAGAAGCCAAGGACTCAGCCAGTCCTGTGGTGAGTTCCCCTTCCCCAATCCTGGGAACTCCTCAGAACTTCTCATGGAATTGTCATGATTCCAATGACTGCCCAATAAGCCTGTAGTTCACCTGGAAAGAACAGGTTGGTTGTGTTGTGGGATAACCCGGTCCCACATGTGGGTCCTTGGCATCTGTGATAAAAAGAATTTTAACACGTGCCATTTAGGAACAAAAAGTAGGAATTTATTTAGGAAAAATAAGGGAAAGGCAGAGAAAAACAGGTGAGTGGCATCTTCCTGTCCAGATGCACTTCCCAGGTCCCAAGAGAGCGAGGCATGGTTTACTCCTTTCCTTTATAGGCTTTTAAGAGGGCTGGGCCCAGAAGAGGTCTGGACCTCCTCCTTCTTCAGGAATTGGTGGGCACAAATTGAGTAGGTGGTCCAAATTGAGTCCTTCCTCTTTTTCAGGTTTCAAGATAGGTCTGCCCTTAGCTGTAAATTTCCAGTGTCCTTTGTCCTGGCTTTTAGGTGGGGGGCAGGGCCTAAGGAACTTCCAAAGATGGAATGGAGGCTGTCGTGCTTTAGTTCCAGGTGTTTACATTAAAGTGATATCTGTATTTTTCTTTCCCATTTGTCTCCTTCCTGCCTAATTATTTCTTCTATCCTACATCAGTTGCATCTTATCCTCCTTTTTCGTATATGCCAGGATCACCATTTCACACTTACAGTACTGTTCTCTTCTTTGATATTGACTTGTTTACTGCTATCACTTGTGAGAAAACACAAATGTAAAAAGGATCTGCTATTTTAGACGTATTCATGTGGTAATTTCTTTATTTGATGCATTTGGTAATTTCTTAGTTTTGGTGTATTGTAGCTTACACATTTAAATCAGAAAGAATATTAACTTTTGTTAATATTCTAACCTTTGTTAGGTCATTTAAGATGGTGTTCTAAAGAGGTCAAGCTCGTAGTGTGTGGTCCAGTTAATTTTTCTTTGTTTCATAGCAAAGCATTGTAAATCCTCACCCTTCAAAGTCATCTAAAATATTCAAATCTCAGGGATGGATGAGAACGGGGAGGAGAAGAAAGAGAAAACAAAGAGTGGATGGATTATGTGCTACTCATTGACAATATTGGGAAATATAACCTCCTTGTCCTCAATAGGAGCACAGCTCAGTCATTAGTGCAAAGGGTAGCATTACTATACTGTAATTGAAAAATTAGAGTAAAAGACAAGTATAGGAATCACAATACTCATTTTCACTATAGAAAAATACTCATTAAATTTTTATATATGCAAAATAGAACATTTTAATAATGTGTTGTAATAACGCCTTACTAAATTACATATATATAAAATCTTTACTGATATATATATATATATATATATATATATATATATATATATATATATACCTGCAATTACTGATAACATGAAAGAAACTATCACACATGCATGGCTATTAAAATAAATTGTGCATACCCATCAAAAAGCAGTATGACAATATCGAATCCATTGATATAATTGTATACTTCAATCCACTTCTACTGCAATTGAGAATTTATTATAATCAAATTATTCTATAGTAGTAAAACAAATCTGTATGTGGTTTTCCTTACAATTTCCAAAATAAAATAACTGACAAGATTAAATAACATATTAAAGATATGAGTTGAAAAGATATATCCAACCAAAGAAAGATACAAAATATAGGTTCTACTTTTTAAAAAAATGCATGCTTAGTCTAAGCAGAAATTATTAGTGTAATTATTAATATTTTATGTGTCAAAATGTGTCTAGTATTGAGGATGAAAATCATTGTGTTTGTGATATATAATGGGGAAGTCTTGTGAGGGTAGTAAAAGTCTAGGAAATTTAAGAAAGATGGGAATAATAGCAATTGGAAAATGTTTTTCTGACCTTAGCTGGAATATAAGGTCTGGAGCTGTGACCCTAAAGGGAGAGGGTTTGCCCTGGAAAAAGGGCACAAGGCTGAGGAAGGGGCTCAGGAGCTAGCCAGGAGCAAAGTGAAGTGGGAACAGGGAGCCCAGGTGGCAGCTTCAGGGAGGAGTTTTTGTCTCTGAGATGATGGAAAAATGAAAACAAGGTGTTTCTTGGGCATGGGGAAAGATGACATGATTGAATGACAAAGAAGATTTTGACTGGGAGGACAAATTATTAGACTAGTCATACACAACCTGGTGTGATGGCACAAGCTTGAATTCTCAGTACTTGGGAGGCTGAGACAGGAGGACCCCAGGTTTATGTCCAGCCTCAGCAACTTTGTGAGGCCCTCTACAACTGAGTGAGACTCTGTTTCAAAATAAAAAAAATAAATAAATCAAAAATAGTGTTGGGGGTATATCTCAGAGGTAAAATTCCCCTGGGTCCAACTCCTAGTAACACACACACACACATTCTAGGGACAGTAAAACATCATCTCCACAGTGATTAAGAGTGTGGACTCTAGGGGGTCAGATTTTCTTGGCTCAAATCTCAACTCCCAGGGTGATGGTGGGCAACTTCCTCAACTTTAGGGCATCAGTTTCATCCTCTGAGAAATGGGGATGATAGAACCCACCGCACAAGGTTGCTGTGCAGATACAGTAAATGCCCAGCAGGTAATGCATACCGGACAAAACTACTGGCTCCTGTTAACTGTGGTGAGATTGGAATGCCCCCATCTACCTAATGCATGGAGGCTTATAATCAGTTTCTTCCTTGGTAAAATAAGCGGGCTCATCTTTGCCTTTTGTCCCCCTGAGAGGTGGCATGCTGGTCCCTGCAGCATTCCAAATGGCTCCTTGTTTCACTGTCCCAGTTAGCTGAGACAGCAGTTGGCTGGAACTGATGTGCCATTCAGCCAGAGAAGCTGGACCTGCTTATTGCCCTTCCCTCCCCTTTTGTTACTGGTCGGTGCTTAGTGACAAGTGACTGGGAGGCAGGGAGAGAAAAGAATGCTCCCGAGATGACCTGTTGCTCTCCTCTCTTCCTGATCCATTTATGTCTGAGGGAAACGTTTGCCCCTGGCGACATGCTGTTTCCCACTCTGACTCATGCCTTTTCCTCTCTCATCATTCTCCACCCCTACCTTTTCCTATAATGGCAAAATGACTTCTCCAGCCGTGCGGCCAAGTGGAGTGACCTATCGCATCCAAGTGCAGGCAGATAGGTGTCCCTGGCCTATTTTTGGATGATTGTTGAAATGGTGTCCTCTGATTTTTTTTTTTTTTTTTTTTTCTGACTGCTCTGCAGTTTCCTTTCTTTGCCACGGACACAGAGAAGCCGTCATTAGCAGAGAAGGGCGAGCTGAAAGGGACGCAGGTGGTCACAGCCACAGTCCACTTCCAGCTTCAGGTTTCTCTCTGCATGGTCTTTGGGGTACCGGGTTCCAGCAGAGCCCTGCTGCCCCCTTCCAGGGCCCTCTGCATTCAACAAGACAAAAGCAACTCTCCTTTGTGGAGAAAAAGAAGTCTTTGCTGACTTGACTCCCTTCATCCCTGTTCAGTTGCTACTGACCCCTGCTCTAGGGATTTGAGGCCCCTGGTGTCCAAAAGCAAAACTGTGAAGGGCAAAGGCCATGTCATTGGTGCCTACTGCTTTCCATTCTCTGTCCCAGCTGTCTTTGGGGGCATCGCTTTTAATCTATGTGTGGTGTTCTCCTATGGTGCTTGAGGCCCTCCCAGCTCAGGTCCCCTAGGCAGGGTTCTACATACCCTCAGGCCATCCAGTCACACTGAAGTAAAAGATGCCTGCCCATCAGTTGAAATGTCACTCCACTCAAGGGTCCTTTTCACCTAAAAAGCAGGGGGACATCATTATGTCATTTGTAGGAAAATGAATGGGACTCTAGAATATCAGACTAAGCAGTTCCAGGAAGTGAAGGGAGATATGATCTCACTCATGTGTGGAAACTAGAGAGAAACTGGGAAACAAAGATAACTTGAGCTAAATGAGGGGAGACACTAGTAGTATAGTGGAAGGGAATTTGGTGAGAGAGGTGGGATGGTAAAGGGAAGATCTGATGATGGAGACAGTTCAAATAACCCTTTGTTTATAAATGAAGTTATCTATATCAATGTTAATATTGTCCATGGGAGCCAGGCGTGGTGGTGCATGCCTGTAATACCAGTACATGGGAGACTGAGACAGGAGGATCACAGGTTCGAGTACTGCCTCAGCAAGTAGTGAGACTTTCATCAATGTAGCCAGACCCTGTTTCCAAATGAAAAAATAAAATAAAATAAAATAGGGCTGGGGGGGGTGTGTAGCCTGGAGGTAGAATACCCCTAGGTTCAATTGCTAGTAACATACATACTCCGCACACACATCTATGTGGAGGGCAAGGGAGCAGGGTGGAACCCAGGGAAAATACACAGGAGTGCTGTGTGCATGTATGTTTCTATCACCTTAAATCTCACTATGATGTATAATTATAGTGCAACATTAAAAAAAGGTAAGAAAGAAAGGAAAACTCAAAGCAGAAAAAAATAATCAATGGTAAGTTTCCTGTGGCAGTATTTCAGATATGTTCCCCCCAAAAGAAGTTGGGGAGTGGGTACAAAAATGATTTTAAAATACAACAAGGCAAGCCTTTTTCTCATTTTGTTGTTTGGTCATGAAGAGAGAGAACACACTGGGATGGTTAGATTATAGGACCCAAGATGATGATGATGATGATTTGGGGGAGGGGTACTAGTGATTGAATGAACCTAGGAGCATTCTACTTCCAACCTACACCCCCATCCATTTTTATTTTTTTATTTTTATTTTTTTTTGCGGTACTGGGGATTGAACTTGGGGGCATTCTACCTCTGAGCTACACCCCCAGCCCTACTTTTTATTCTTTATTTTTTGAAACTGAGTCTCACTAAGTTGCAGAGTGCCTCACTAGGTAGCTGAGGCTGGCCGCGAACCTGGATCCTCTGGTCTCAGCCTCCCGAATGCTGGGATTACAAGCATGCGCCACCATGCCCGGCTCATTTTTATTTTTTATTTTGAAACAGGGTCTTGCTAGGTGGCTGAGAGTCTTGCTAAATTGCAAAGGATGTCCTCGAACCTGTGATCCTCCTATCTCTGACTTCCAAGTACTGGGATTACAGGCATGCTCCACCACACCCAGCTAAGATTATTTTTATTACTAAATATATAACCTGCATATCTAGTATATCCATATCCTTTGCACTCTCCTTTGTCAACTCCCTCTGTCCTTGCTACCAAATAAATACACCCTGGAGGGAGAAGATATACTAACTCTTGATTTGTGATAAATTAACTTCTTGGCAGTCCGGTTTTCATTTCAGTTCTATTTCCATTTCCCCCCCTTAGCTTCTTAAAGTAGTGTGTAAGCCTGTAAAAATTCTGTAAGCTCTTATTATCTTAAATATTCTACAATGATAAAGTTGCAGACTAAAGAAGCCAAGTCATTATTTGTATTGTTTCTCCACTGCTATTTAATTTGTCTTGGAATTCAAAGGAGACAATACATGATCCTGTTTTCTAAAATGGAAAATTCAATACAAACAATTTCAAAATTGTAAAAGAAGTAGCATCATTCCTTTTTTGGGGGGTGGGGGGTGTGCTGGGAATTGAACCCAGGGGCATTCTGCCTCTAAGCTATACATCCAGCCCTTTTTTCTTTTTGATTTTGAAATAGGGTCTTGCTAGGTTGCTGAGAGTCTTGCTACATTGCTGAGTCTGTCCTCGAACCTGAGATCCTCCTGGTTCAACCTCCCAAGTATTGGGATTACAGATGCGCACCACCACTCCTGGCAAAGTAGCCTCATTCTAGAAGCATAAGAGTATGTTGTATGCTCGCCCTTCCTTCCTTCCTTCCTTCCTTCCTTCCTTCCTTCCTTCCTTCCTTCCTTCCTTCCTTCCTTCCTTCCTTCTTTCTTTATTTTTTCTTTGATGGAACCCAGGGTCATTCTACCTTGGAGTTACACCTCAGTCCTATTTTATTTTATTTTTATATTTTGTTGTACTGGGAATTGAACCCAGAGGCATTTTACCTTCAAGCTACACACTCAGCCTGATTTTATTTCTTATTTGGAAACAGGATCTAGCTAAGTTGATTTGAGTCTCACTACTTGCTGAGGCTGTCCTCAAACCTGCTAATCCTCTTGTCTCAGCCTCCCAAGTACTGAGATTACAAGCATGCACCATCACACCCATCTAAGAGTATGTTTTCAACAGGTTTCTAAGTGCAAGGGTTTTCTAAGTTTAAGGTAAAAGAATGGAGACTAAGACAGGCATTACCCCAAAGGATGAAATACATCTGATATGTCAACTTAATGATTTATGAGTGAGAAAATAGAAGAAAAATTGTATTCAATATATTCCAAGCCCCTTTCACAAGTGGGATTTGTGTGTGTGTGTGTGTGTGTGTGTGTGTGTGTGTGTGTGTGTTACTGGGAATTGAACTCAGGGGCATTCTACCTCCGAGCTACACCCCCAGCCCTATTTTTTATTCTTTATTTTGAAACAGAGTCTCACTAAGTTGTGGAGTGCCTCACTAGTTAGCTGAGGCTGGCTGCGAACCCAGGTCCTCTGGTCTTAGCCTCCCAAATGCTGGGATTACAAGTGTGCACCACCACGCCCGGTTCGCAAGTGGGAAAAATTTGATGTGTGATTCTTCTCCCTATTTCTGTAATCTTTGAATTAATCCTAATTATTTCAAGATGTAAAGTAACATGTTATTTTTGGAGAAATTAATAATAGTCGAGCTGATAAAAATCTAGGAATTCCTGTCATGAAGAATCAAAGCCACATATACAATTGAACAATTAATGGAAGCGTGAGAAGTACGTGCATTTTTAATGTATTTACAGTGTACCAACCCTGTGATTGACAGGAAATTCACTGACTTTTTTTTTTTTTTACAAGTTCCTGGAATGAATGGCTACATTAGTTAGGGGAGACACAGCCAAATTTTTATCCTCCTGAAGTCATAGAAAACAATGAGGTGAGAAGCACTTGAGACATTCAGCCCAGTCCTTCCATTAAAGATAAGAAAATGGAGATGCAGAGGTTCAGTCATTTTTGGGAGGTGACACACTTCAGGCTGGAATCCAGAGGCCTGATTTCTAGTGCAAGGCACTTTTCATTACAATCCAGAAACTTCCCAAGGAAGACATTGAAATAAATTAAT
>PVLC010032856.1:0-17897 GCA_004027655.1 Graphiurus murinus
GCTATATCCCCAGCCCCATTTTTTATTCTTTATTTTGAAACCGAGTCTCACTAAGTTGCGGAGTGCCTCACTAGGTAGCTGAGGCTGGCCGCGAACCCGGATCCTCCGGTCTCAGCCTCCCGAATGCTGGGATTACAAGCGTGCGCCACCACGCCCGGCTCTCTAATTAGTATTTCTTGTATGGAAATTCTGCTAGTAATAAATTCTCTCAGCTTTTGTTTACCTGGGAATATCTTACTTTCTCCATTTTTTTTTTTTTTTTCGGTACTGGGGATTGAACTCAGGGGCATTCTACCTCCGAGCTATACCCCCAGCCCTATTTTTTATTCTTTATTTTGAAACCGAGTCTTACTAAGTTGTGGAGTGCCTCACTAGGTAGCTGAGGCTGGCCGCAAACCTGTATCCTCAGGTCTCAGCCTCCCGAATGCTGGGATTACAAGCGTGCGCCACCACGCCCGGCTCTCCTTCATTTTTAATAGCTTTATTGCAATATAATTTGCATACTATATAATTCATCCTTTCAATGCATAAAACAGTGACTCTGAGCATATTCACAAAGTTGTACATCCATCACCACAATAATTTAAAATTTGTCCATAACACTAGAAAGAAACCCTCTGTCCCTTAGCCATCACCCCCAAAATCTCCCATCTACTCATCTCCTAGGAAAACACTAATCAACTTTCTATCAGTGTAAATTTGTCTATTTATTGCCTTAATTTATTTTAAATACTGTTTTCAAATTCCTTGATTTTCTGTACTCAGTTGATTTTCTCTATTTCTTTGCCTATTGAATATAGTTATAGATTATTCCCTCTGATTGATAGTCCAGTGAATGTATATACTATAATTTATTTATCCATTCAATTGTTGATGGAATTTGGAGTTGTTAGGTACATATTATCCAATGTGTGCCTCACATTTTAATCCTATTCTTCTATTATTATACCCAGAAAACAGACTTACATCCAAGGAATGAAGACTTACTACTTTCAGCATCCTCATTGACTTCTATTTTTTTTTTTTTTGTCTGTTACTATAAGGTCAAAATATTTACATTTTTGTAATTAATATTAACTTCCACTTTTCTTTGCTTTTTAAAGGAAAAAGGCAACATGCAATAAAACATTAAATAATTGCACAAAAAGACTTGTCATACAAAGAGGCAAGGCTGCAAAACCCCAACTGTTGGCTGGCTGAGAAAGCTACCAACTATCTCACTCCTCTCCAATTTCCTCTGAAAGGACAGCAAAGAAGTACAGTACAAATGATTCAGAGCAAACCTGCTAATGGGAGGAAAAGATATCAGCACACTAGAGATTCTGATGTATTTTTAGGAGACTAAAAGATGTTGAAAATGTGCCTTCTTTAGCTGGTGAGCAAAAATTCAATTTAGTGCATGAAAGGAGACTGACTAGATAGGGAGACAGTGGCACAATGGAGAATGAAGCAGTCATTAAAAATGACATTGCAAAAGAATACTAAAAAAATTAGTTATGCACAAATGTTCACAACATATTAAATTAATACAGTAATTCAATTATATAATTAATACATTACATACTATATACTATATTAAACCAAAAAGCAGGTTAAAAACAATATATTCGTTATGCTCATATTTTTTCTTACAAAAATACATGTGAGCCGGGCGTGGTGGCGCAAGCTTATAATCCCAGCATTTGGGAGGCTGAGACTGGAGGATCTGGGTTTGCGGCCAGCCTCAGCTACCTAGTGAGGCCCTCCGCAACTTAGTGAGACCCTGTTTCAAAATAAAGAATAAAAAACAGGGCTGGGGGTATAGCTCAGAGGTAGAATGCCCCTGAATTCAATCCTCAGTACTGCAAAAAAAAAAAAAAAAAAAAAAAAAAAAAAAAAAAAAAAAAAAAAAAAAAAAAAAAAAAAAAAATATATATATATATATATATATATATATATATATATATATATATATTTAACTGGGAGACTATACACCAAAATGTTAAAAATAACACAGTGTACATGTTCTTTCCAGTTGCTGTGTTTTGAATGTGTCCCCAGAATTCATGTATTGGGAACTTACTCTCCAATGGGACAGTGCTGAAGGTGCTAATGAGAGACGTTTAGCTCTGCCCTTGGGAATAGATTAATGCTATTTTATTTTTGATACTGAGGATGAGTGTAACCTCTGAGTTACACACCTAGCCCTTTTTATTTTTTTAATTTGAAACAGGGTCTCGCTAAGTTGCTGAAGCTGGCCTCTGACCTATGGATCCTCCTGTCTCTGCCTCCCAAGTACTGGGATTATAGGCATGTGCCACCATGTTTTAGTGCCATTTTAAAAATGGCTCCCAGAACTGGGAGTGGTGGCACACGCTTGTAATCCCAGTACTTGAGAGGCTGAGACAGGAGGATCCAGGTTTGCAGCCAGCCTCAGCTACTTAGTGAGGCCCTCTGCAACTTAGTGAGACCCTGTCTCAAAATAAAGAATAAATAATAGGGCTGGGGGTGTAGCTTGGAGGTAGAATGCCCCTGGGTTCCATCCCCAGTACCGCAAAAATAAATAAATAAATAAATTTAAAAAGCCATATTGTCAGCTGGGTGTAGTGGCACACATTTGTAATCCCAGTACTTGAGAGGCTGAGATGGGAGAATCTGGGTTCGAGGCCAGCCTCAGTTACTTAGTGAGGCACTCTGCAACTTAGCGAGACCCTGTTTCAAAATAAAAAATAAAAAATTGGGCTGGGGGTGCAGGAAAGGAAGGAAGGAAGGAAGGAAGGAAGGAAGGAAGGGAGGGAGGGAGGAAGGAAGGAAGGGAGGAAGGAAGGAAGGAAGGAGCAAGCAGGCCCATGTGAGTGGGTTCACTCTCTTGCACTCTTGCCCGTCCACCTTCTTCCATGTGATGACACACAGAGGCCCATGCCAGGTGCTGTGTCTTGATCTTGGCCTTCCCAGCCTCTAGAACTGTGGGAAATAAACTTCTAGTCATTATAAATTACCCAGTCACAGGTATTTTATTATAGTAGCACAAAATGGACTATGACACACATATAGTATAATACTAATAAAATAACTTTAAATTGTTATATACCTACAAAGGACTGGAATTTTAGAATATCATACCTCTTTCTCCCTTCCTTCCTTCCTTCCTTCCTTCCTTCCTTCCTTCCTTCCTTCCTTTCTTCCTTTTTTCTTTCCTTCCTTCCTTCCTTCCTTCCTTCCTTCCTTCCTTCCTTCCTTCCTTTCTTTCTTTCTTTCTTGGAACTGGGGATTGACCCCAGGGGCATTCTACCCTTAAGCTACACCCCAGCCCTACTTTATTTTATTATTTTCATTTTGGTGGTCTTTAATGAAAAGTTGTAAATGAGATTACTTTATTCCTGCACTTCCTCAATTATTTCTTTCTTGTATTTGCCCTTTTCCTTTCCTACTTGGCGAGATTTGGTCTTCCGTTCCAGGATCTTTTTGTGATCTTTGTCCTGTTTTAGCCTGGTGATAAGCACCTGCTGGGGTCACAGCCCACATGACAGCTGTGTCATTGGCCTTTTCCCACTGCATGGTTGTTCAGTGCATATGAAATATTTCTTCCTATAAACCTGGACTCCTTTGCCAATCTACTAACCTTTACTGTGCCCTCACACAACCTGATCTTCATCATCCTTTCTGTTGAGCGTGGATCCAACACTGTACTTCTGTCTCTGCTCTTTGGAAAGAGGGGAAGACAAAATATTCCTGTGAATGTGGAAAGGAGCATTGAAATGCCTTTTAAGGTTCTCACCTCAGTCAAAAGTCACAAACGGATTGAACTTCATTTTAGCTTCTGCCACTTTAGAGATGGCCAGCCACAAAAGGCTATTTTTTTTTTTTTATTTTAAGTAACAGAGTCTATTTTAAGTAACTGGACTGATCTTGCAATCCTCCTGTCTCAGCCTCCCAAGACTAGGATTATAGGCATGTGCCATGGCATCCAGCTAGAATATCATATGTTTCTAAAACTGGCTATTAGTGGGGAAATGGCAGCAGTATGGACGGATTGGTGTTTATACAACTCATTAAAACTGGTTAACTTTACAAGATCATGCACCCTTCAACCTCAGCCCCAGGCATACATCTGCCAAATTTCCCAATTTATGTCACAAGGAAGTCTGTCACCAAGCAGTTTCTTGGCAAACAGAAGGTGATTTATGTTGTCACATGGTCTCCAAGTTTGAACTTATGTTTTTTCACAGTGTCCATGGTCCTTTTTGTGACCTTCCAACTTTCCTTGAATCTCGTCTCCCCCCATGGTGGAGATAAGCATCCTTGGGAATCTTGGTGACAAGATTAGTGTCACCCACTAATTCCATGGGACCTTACTAAGTGTCACTCAGAAACAGAAGGATTATTTTCTCTGGGAGTCATTCTATTAGCTATAGAAGAATGCACAAAAATAAAAAGTCTCTTGTGAATGTATGTGTGAACAGAATCTGGTGGAACTGAGTTCATTGTGGAATTAATTTAGAGGACATTTTATTCATCTTACCATTTGGAGGTAGGCAGGAAAGAGTAGGTGACTGGCCTTCTGTGTTCACTGTCACCCTCAGTGTAGACCTGAGATGGTATGAGATTATCACTCCTATCTCATCCTACCAGTTGGTGCAGCTCCCTTGAACTCGTATAAGCACACGGTAGGATTAAGGGGTTAGGGGCTGAGAAAATAGATGTGCCAGTGAGGGTCCCAATTCTGTCATCATGTAAAAATTACACTGAAAAAAACATCTCTCATCTCTGATGAAGACAGGCTCAGCCCATAGGCTTGTCATGGAAGCACCACAGAAATGACAGGGAAGATTTACAGAGTGGGCAAACCTATACCGAGCTTAATAATGGGAGGGAGGAATGTGAGCCGCCAGGAGACAGTCAAATAGTCTCTGGATAACAGAGAATTAGCAGACCACAGTGAGAGGGAAACCATGATGGAAAGAGCCTTGGCTAGAAGTAGAGTGTGCACATGTCCAGGGCGGGAGTAGAAAATAAACGTGGGTATCAGAGTGAAACCTAAGACAGTGCCTTCCCACATGACAGCCATTAGCCACACCTTGAGCCCTTGAAATATGGCTATTCTGAATTAATCTGCGATATAAGTGTCAAATGTAAAAAAAAAAAAAAAAAGGACATCTTAAAGACAGTGTGAAAATGAAATACAAAATATCAATAATTTTTTGTTGAAGTGAAAATATTTTGGATATATTGATTAAAATATTTTTTGTGGCACAAGGGATTGAACCCTCTGAGCTCAAAGGTAGAATGCCTCTGGGTTCAATCCCCAGTACCAAAAAAAAAAAAAAAGACCGCCTGTGCCTACATGTTGGAGTGTTGGAACTATGCCTTTCTCTGGTCATTTCAAAGTCTCAGGTCTTATTTCCAGATCTTTGAGGCTATATTGCACCAATTAAAGTACTTTAAAAAATTATTACAGATTTTCCTACAGATTTTAATATCTAAACAAGTAAACATCAGTCACTCTAATCCACAGAACCAAAAAGCTTCTGGAGTCTTTATTCTTATTAAAGTAGAAAAGGTCCTGGAGGGCCAAAAGTGAGATGCCCACCATGGGCCATGCCCAGCTGTGACCCGGACATTTCTTGCTGTGACCTCACAAGGAGTCATTGTGAGGGAGTCTCTAGCACCGGCTATAGGAGGCCCTCGCTGTGACTGATTTCTTGTTCATAAGTACAGGGAGCTCTTGGTGCTGACCTGTTGAACTCACAGTTAGTTAGCTCATTTGGTGGTTTGGTGGCTTTGAATCTAATTTGTGGGTTGGGGCTTTTGGCTTTGTTGTTTTGTTTGTTTGGGCTTGTTATTGGTTGTACTTTTGTTTGTTGGTCTGCTGTATTGTTTTGTAGCTAGCATCATTAGTTGCTGTTGCAGCTTTTGACAGTGCTAGGAGAGAGAGTAGTGAGGCAAGGCCAGGCCTCTCGGCCAGCCCTCCCTGTGAGGATGCCCTCAAGGGCCATTATGAGATCCTGAGGGGCATTATCAAGGGCATCTTTGTCCAGGTCAAACTGGCCTGCCATATGCTCACTGGGAGTGACATGGCTGGGAAGGTCCTGACTAAGAACAGATATATCCCCCTCCGCCCCCGCCATTCTATCTGAACACCCAAAGGTGGTCCAGCTGTTTCAGATTGTAGACACCACCAATTACATCTACCTGATGATGGAGCACGTGTGCGGAGGGCACTGGCTCACTGGCCACCAACTATGTCTACCTGGAGATGGAGCACATGCGCAGAGAGCACTGGCTCGCTGGTCACCCACTATACCTGATGATGGAGCACGTGTGCGGAGGGCACTGGCTCACTGGTCACCCATTATACCTGATGATGGAGCACATGTGCGGAGGGCACTGGCTCACTGGCTCACTGGCCACCAACTATATCTACCAGGTGATGTAGCACGTGTGCAGAGGGCATTGGCTCACTGGCTCAATGACTCGCTGGTCACCCATTATACCTGATGATGGAGCACGTGTGCGGAGGGCACTGGCTCACTGGCTCACTGACTCGCTGGTCACCAACTAGATCTTCCTGGTGAGGGAGCACGTGTGCGAGGGCACTGGCTCACAGTGACCTGTTTATACAAACATGTTGCTGCTGCTTGCCGGCCCCAAAGATTCACCCTGTATCCAGCCAAGTAGCTCCAGTGAAAGGGGAGCAGAGGCGCCGAGGATAATTTAACATCAAAGTGTCTCCAGTGAAAGCAGACGGCTAAGAGGGACAATACCAACTCCCTGGACCCTGACATCGGCCAGCACAGAGGACTCAGACAGCTGCAGGAGGATGTGCAAACTTCTGGGGCTTCTCCACAGAGACTGCAGTCAGGAGGAGCCTCCTGGAGATGAGGGGGCCCCTCTGCCCCCACCTGGGAGACACCTCAGAGACCTTTTCCTGGGAAACTTCCCCTGCCCTGAAATGATTCTTAATAAGTTTCTGTTTCTTATGAAAGAGAGAGAGACAGAGACAGAGACAGAGACAGAGAGACTTCTGTAATATAGTTGATCTAGACATTAAAGCCAAAGGCAATGTGTAAACTTTCATTGAATTAATTTTGATTTATAAAGCATATTTTGTCAACAAAGGTATTTGATATATAGGTAGTATATTACATGATACTAAATCACTGTTAAATTTGTTAGATATGATAATTATACTGT
Organism: Graphiurus murinus; assembly: GCA_004027655.1. Taxonomy (NCBI): domain Eukaryota; kingdom Metazoa; phylum Chordata; class Mammalia; order Rodentia; family Gliridae; genus Graphiurus; species Graphiurus murinus. The sequence goes on from PVLC010032856.1 coordinate 7,174, forward strand.
GGTTATGTCTTATTTTGGAGAGATGTACACACTAACATATGTAAGGGTGTTGTGCCATGTTATCTGCGAATTACTTTTTAGTGGTTTAGTGTGTGTGTGTGTGCGCGTGTGTGTGTGTTTAAAAATGCTTTCGCCAGGTATGGTGGCACATGCCTGCAATCCCAGTACTTGGTAGACTGAGACAGGAGGATTATAGGTTTGAGGTCAGCTTCAGCAACTTAGTGAGACCCTATTTAAAAAGGGGGGGGGGAGCCGGGGGTGGTGGCGCAAGCTTGTAATCCCAGCATTCGGGAGGTTGAGACCAGAGGATCCAGGTTCGCGGCCAGCCTCAGCTACCTAGTGAGGCACTCCGCAACTTAGTGAGACTCGGTTTCAAAATAAGTAATAAAAAATAGGGCTGGGGGTATAGCTTGGAGGTAGAATGCCCCTGAGTTCAATCCCCAGTACCACAAAAAAAAAAAAAAAAAAAAAAAAGGGGGGGCTGAGAATGTAGCTTGAAGGTAGAAATGCCCAGTTCAATCTCCAGTGTAAAAAAAAAAAATTAAAATGCTGAACCTAGAAGAAGAGTATATGAGTGTTCACTGTTCTATTATGTCAAATTCTTTTAGCTTCCTTTTTACAAAATTAAAAAAAATGAGTAATAGAAAGCAACAATCTTAGGAAAAGCTTGTGTTCTTTTATCACCAAGATGAATTAAAGCTCCAAAGAACTTGAGTAAAACAAAATTCTACATAGAAAGGTGTATTATAAATATAAAATAAGCCAAAATGAAAAATAATTTTAAACAATTGGTAGGATGTGACCAAAACATCCACTCTACATTTACTCTTGAAACAATCCGCTTCAGGAGGCTTCGTTTTAATAGCACAGACCACATTCTCAGGCTACAGGGCAAACCTCACTCTCTAGTTCTGCAGTAAAGAACATTTACACAATAGCAACAATGAAAGTTCTTGACCACATGGAAAAAGTTGCTCTTTTTCTGTTTTTTAAACTGGGGATTGAACCTGGGGACATTCTATTTCTGAACCACACCCCCAGCCCCATTTTATTTTTTATTTTGAGACAGCGGCTTTGGCCACGCGTCCTTGGCAATCGCCACTCTTCTGCTCAACTGTTCTTCTGTTCTGGCTGCTTCCTCTGCACTATCCCCCCCCCCCCCCCCCCCCCCCCCCCCCCTAGCAACAACATCATTCTTTTTTTTTTTTTTTGCGGTACTGGGGATTGAACTCAGGGGCATTCTACCTCCGGGCTACACCCCAGCCCCAATTTTTTTTTTTTATTCTTTATTTTGAAACAGGGTCTCACTAAGTTGCGGAGTGCCTCACTAGGTAGCTGAGGCTGGTCTCGAACTCGGATCCTCCGGTCTCAGCCTCCCAAATGCTGGGATTACAAGCGTGCGCCACCACGCCCGGCTTGTTTGGTTTTTTTTGTTGTTGTTGTTTTCAGTACTGGGGATTGAACCCAGCTGCTCTCTATCTCTGGGTTACACCCCCAATCCTTTTTATTTTTAGAGCCTCACTAAGTTACTAGAGTGCATTGGTCTCATACCTGCAATCCTTTCTCTCAGCTTCTCAAGTACTGGGACTACAGTCATGTGTCACCACACCAGCACAACTGCCATTATTACTAACACCTCCCCTCATTGCCATCCCCACTAGGAAACCTTTTGGGGTACCCCAGGGTGTTCTTGGGGGACCACCACTGCTTGTGCATTCTTTATCAGAGCATTTACGTCTTACTGCTGTGAGATTCTATCCCCCTGCTGACCTCCCTCATTGACCACGAGAAGTGTCCCATTGGTCTCGGTTCCCCGGTTCCCCGCACAACGCTTGAGGCTGAAGTGACCACTGGGGTTTCTTCTCTGCCGTGGAGACTATTCATGTGTTCAAGACTCTTCAGGTGCCATGAAAGTTGTCGACTAAAAATCTTTGCAGGAGACAACCAATGTCTTCTCCAGGTCCCATTTCTTTTGGAGCTAGAGTCACATTGTGACCTTCAGGCCTCAGCTTCCCCTTCGAGCTAGGGAAGGAAGTTCCCCTGCAGCAGGGTGCCCCCCTTCCGGGCAGGGCTTCCTCCACCACGAAGCACAGGCGAGGACTTCCCCTGGTGGCTGTCAGAGGCTGGGCTGAGCAAGCTCCTTCTGCAGAACCCCGATAACATCAGCACAGCGAGGGTTCCAGGCAACAGACAGTCCTGAGGTAAAGGCCTCCCGGGGCAGGGCCACCCCAGGCCTGGGTGCCAGCGGCTTCCCAGGCCACCTCGGCACCACAGCCCTCTGAGTTGGCTTCATCCATCTCTTTCTCTGTGTGCCTCTCTTCCCTGAGTTAATATCACCTGTGTTCAAACCAGCAGGGGTGCCTGAGGAGTACCTCAAAGTCAACATCCCAAATTGGAAGAGACTCTGGTGGGTCCCGGCTGAGCTAGGCTCCATCCCTGTACCACTCAGTCACTCACTGGAGGTCTTACAAACATGGCTGCCAGGGCGTATTTCTATGGGGGGCGGCTGGAAATTTCTCAGAGACTGGGAGACTATGGCTGAGTGCTCACTCCGGAGAATATCAGCTGAGCCAGGTGTGGAGGCGCACACCTGTAATCCCAGGGCTTGTCTAAGACAGGAGGATCACAGGTTGGAGGACAGCCTCAGCAGTATAGTGAGGCCTTCAGCAACTTAGCAAGAACTTGTTTCAAAACAAAAAACAAAAAGGGCTGGGGGTGTAGCTCGGAGGTAGAATAGCCCTGGGTTCAATCCCCAGCCTCCTTTCCCCCCACCAAAAAAATTATCATCTGTAGAAAGTAAAGAAGGAAGCAGAAAAGAAATGACAGGTGAGTTTCTATTCTGTGCCATGTGCTTTAACAAATGTCTTAAAACAGGGAATGGGCTTCCTGGAGACGGAGAGCAGAGGGTCACATCCAACCCCTGGAGATTCTCTGTGTCAGCTCCACAGTGGGAGCTCTCTAGCAGGGCAGAAGGTAGAAAAGACACTTACCTTCCAGGAGCCAACCTTAGTTGGGAAAGTCACAGAGGAGCTTAAAGTGGCATTAGAAAGCTGGGTCCTTCCTCCAAGCCACCCACACTCTCCCATCCATCCTCAAGACCAGATTGGATTCCTGCTCTGGTGTAGGGAGGGATGCAGCCTGGTGTGGTGAAGGGAACTGGAATCTAAGATGCATCACCAGGAACCTGGTCCTTGCTCTATTGCTAACTACCTGTTCTCCATGACTTCACCTATATGCTTGATCTACTGATCTACTGTGGGGAGGCTTTTACAGATTCTTAAAACTTTATGAATTTTTTTTTTTGGTGGTGGTGGTGGTACTGGGGATATTGAACCTGGGGACATTCTATGTCTGAGTTATACCCTCAGCTCTTTTCATTTTTATTTATTTTTTTATTTTTAGTGTGTGTGTGTGTGTGTGTGTGTGTGTGTGGTGTTGGGGATTGAATCCAGGGAGGAATGTTCTACCTCTGAGCTATACCCTCAGCTAGGTCTCACTAGGTTGCTGAGACTAGTCTTGAATCTGCGATCCTCCTGTCTCAGCCTCCCAAGTCCTGAGATTATAGGTGTGTGTCACTGCACCTGGCTCCCTATGGAAAATTTAATCTCCAGCTCCTAGGAGCATCTTTAGGATGTAAAATGGATGCAACGTGATTCCTTTGGGGATGCTTTCTTGTGTTTTGGCTCAAGGTGATAAATGCAGTATGGCAGGTTGGCTGGGTGTGGCTTGTGGGCTCTGGGGTTGTGACTTGTTTGTGCCCTGTAGTATTTTCTCATTGTTGGAATGATCTAGAGTGGATTGTCTGGCTGCTTCTAGGGGTATCGTGGGCTCTGCCAAAAAGAAGCCTTCTACCTCCAGTGGTTTTGCACCCCAGGGAGTTTATCAGCTCTGAATGACCCAATTTTTTCTAGTTACATCAGAGATCTTGACCAGCATTATAGAGCAAAGTTCTACAACTCTGGAAAATTTAAGCCTGCAGTTTCTGTTACTGGTGCCAAGATGGTTGCCAAATTTGTGGTCAATGTTAAATAAATCCCATCAGTAATATCATGTAATCTTTCAGACTGCTGTAGGACTAGATATCAGCCAACTCCCACTACTTTAATGCATGATGAACAATGAACAAAGGTCCAAAATATTTTCAAATATCTTGATATTTTATTTTACCACTATTATTATTTTTTGATACTTGGGTTTGAACCCAGGAGTATTCTATCTTGGAGCTACACCCCCAGACCTTTTAATTTTTTATTTTGAAACAGGGTCCTGCAAAGTTGCTGAGGCTCTCCCTAAATTGCTGAGGCTGGCCTCAAACCTTTGATCTTTCTATCTTGGCCTCCCAAGTACTGAGATTACAGGTGTGTGCCACCTTGCCTGGTATATATCTTGATTTTTTTATAGAAGGTGAAAGAGAAGAAGGAACAGAAGGGGAAGAGAAAGAGAAGGAAACGAGAAAAAGGGAAAGAAGGGAGAAAAAAGAACGAAATGGAACTAAAATTTGACTAAAAAAAAAAATCAATGATTAAACCCCTAGGACCCAGTGACTAACAGTGCTGTTACAGCCTCATGTAGTGGGATGTTTGCATTCTAATGAGGTTGCTACTTTCTATGCCTGTAGATACAATCTCAAGGTGTCAAATGTCAAATGTCAGCAATTGGAGGGGACTTGAAACTCCTCAGAGGAAATGTATGAGAAGAAATCCTTGTACACTGAAATCTGGACCGTCTCATATGCATCTATGTACAGACCTCATTTAAAATTGGGTTAAATGAAATCAAGAGAGCTTTACAATAACCCTGTCTTAGTTTATTTGCTGTTGCTATAACAGAAAACTGAAGACTGGGTAATTATAAAGGAAAGAAGCCTGTTTAGCTCACGTTCTGGGGACTAAAATTGCAAGATCAGGTAGCCGCATCTGGCAAGGGCCTCAGCTGCATCATAACATGGTAGAAAAGCAGAGCTGCAAGTGGGTGCATGCAGAAGAGACAAAACACAAGGGGTGACCTTGCTTTCAGGCCCCTGAGAGCAGCATTAAGGACCCATATGCCTCTTAAAGGCCTCACCTCCCAACACCACCAAAGTGGCAATCCAGTTTCACCCTGAGTTTGGGAGAAGTCAAGCCATAGTCAAACCATAGCACCCTGCCTCCAAGCAGGAGGGTGATCTAGAGTCAGACGGACTGAATCAAATCATAGCTCACTACTTGCTAGCTATGCGACTTTGGGCAGATTATTTGATTTTTCAGGACCTCAGTGGTCACACCTGAAAAATGATGTTACCAGTATATACAGCATGGAGCTGTTTGGAGGATTCCATGGGGGATTCGTTGGGCATATTCGGTGATAGCAGCCACTGCCATCTTTAATACTGCTGTAGACAACACCCTGTGAATCTGTGTGTGCCCTGAGAGCAGGGCTATGCCATGGTCATTGTGGGTCTTCACAGTAGTACCCAGCTGAGCTTTGGGTACAGTGTTTATGGATCAATGAAGCCTGAACCAAACTGTGTCTGCCCTCTGAGGACCTTGACATTGAAACTGAGAGGATCACATTACAAGGGGAGTCTTGGTGCAAATGTCCAGTGCTCTCAGCAGCTCCCTCCCCAAAGCCAAGAATAACTTGGCTCCATGACTGGCCACTTTTGCAGATTTCATTTCACTGGCCAGAGAACTGAGGCTCACAAAGCCACACTTAAAGACAGGAAGAGCTCCCAGCTGCCCACGTCCCAGCTCAGCCTCTCAACTAGGCAGAGATGCACAGATTAGTAATTCCCCAACACCACAGTGCACCAAAAAGGGCCCAGCACTTTCATGCACCTGTGCCAAGGTCTACAGGTGACTTATCCTAGGAATCATAGTCAGTGGCAGCTGAGCTGAGATTCTCAAGGCACACTTTGATGGTCATTCCCAGAAACTCACAGAGATATGGTGGCAGAATCTCCCCATCTTTGAAGGAAGGTGGCATCAGCATGGCCTGCCACCATCTACTCAGGCCAGGAAAAGCCTCAGTTGTCATGAGACCAGCATGTTCTACAGCCATCACCAGAAAAAGCTCAGGTCAAAATGAGCAGGTAAAGAGGGCCTGGGTCTTCTAGTTGCAGAAGAATGGGGCCCATGTGCACCTCCTGGTATGAACCTTTAAAAAAAATAACCATAAATATTTCACCGTGATCAGACTTCTTTTAAAATAAGTAGCTCCAAGCCGGGCGTGGTGGCTCACGCTTGTAATCCCAGCATTCGGGAGGCTGAGACCAGAGGATCCGGGTTCGCGGCCAGCCTCAGCTACCTAGTGAGGCACTGCAACTTAGTGAGACCTGGTTTCAAAATAAAGAATAAAAAACAGGGCTGGGGGTGTAGCTCGGAGGTAGAATGCCCCTGAGTTCAATCCCCAGTACCGCAAAAATAAAATAAAATAAGTAGCTCCAGCCAGGCATGGTGGTGCATACCTATAATCCCAGTACTTGGGAGGCTGAGACAGGAATGCAGGATTGAGGCCAGCCTCCGCAATTTAGTGATATTCTCAGCAACTTACCAAAACCTAATTTTAAAATAAAAAAAAAAGGGCTGGGGGGCATAGCTTGGAAGTAGAACACCTCAGGTTCAGTCCTCAGTACAAAAAAAAAGTAGACCAAAATTTTTTTAAATCACAGTAATATATATATATATGTATATATATATATATATACACACACACACACATATGTGTGTGTGTGTTAGAAAAATTCTAATAGTGCAGAACTAGTCATGAAAACCAGAGAGATGCTTCCAGAAGCAATCAGCTACTGTTTATTGAGAATCTACCATGAGCTAGGCCCCACACCAAAAGCTTTACAGTTGGAGTCTCATGTGAGACTCACACCCTGTCGGGCAGGTGTTATGAGGATCCCATTTTATAGAGGAGGAAACGGAAACGTGCCCAACATCACACCATGTTAACAAAGAAAAAGTTAATACCACAGATGTAGCTGAGTGATGATTAAACTGTGAAGATCGGGATGGAAGGAAGCCCAGAAAAATGAAAACAGTTGACTCGAGAGAGTGATAAGATTACTGGAAATGCCTTTTCCCCTTGGTGAATACTCTTGGTGTTTGGGGGTGATGGATACCCTCTACCACAGGGTGGAGAATTGATCTCCAGTAGGCCTGTGCAGCCTCAGGAGTGACAGAGCGGGAAGCCTGTGGCAGTGGGGGTTGGACTTGTCACCCCGCAGATAAATGCCCAAGAAGACAGCGCGCCTTCCTACCTGCCCCCAGCCCACCTCCCAGCACTTCCTCGGCATCTTTGCCAGTTGCAGAGTGTGTGGAGGGAGAATTTGGGGGAAACCCCTTCTCCAGCCCAGACTACCTTCTGTTCTCTTTACAACTCACAGCACATTTGCTCCTTTGGAACCCAGGGTGCTTTTTATTTTTTGTTTTGTCCTTCTCTCTTGTATGAATCAGCACAGAATTGGCCAAAGTGGGCCAGAGAAGCTTCTGGAATACAGATCTCACTGGGGTCTAGTGCTCCTGAACTTACAGACTCCTCCTCTGTCCTCAGATTCCCTACCCCATTAGGCGGCACAGACCTGGGTTCACCTCTGCCCAGGCCCCAAGCAACCTGCCCTCCCTGCCTCTGGGAACCTAGGCCCAGAGACAAAACTCCCAGACCCCATTCCAAAGGCGACTGGAAGGCCTAGTGGTTGACATGTCATAAAGGAAGGTGAGGTCAGTAGGAAAACCTCCTCTTCAACCTCAGCCTCCCCGGGCTCTATGAAACACGTCCCGGCCTCCTCTCCACAAACAGCCCTGAGCTGAGTGACCCAGCAGGAACCATTCTCTCCCCAGCCGGCCATGACAGCAGCAGGCAGCCGGTCCCCATCGAAGTGCCCTGATGGATTCTGTTGTCCCTCTGAGCCATTTTGCGTTGCCAGACTCTCATGTCCACCCAGGGTATCTGAGGTTGGTGATCTCATTTCATAGAAGAGGTTGTGAGGGCGTGGAACCATGAAGCAACATGCCAAGGTCCCCAGCCAGCAGGCTGGGACTTCTTGCCGATTGCCTTGCTGGACAATCTATTTCCATCAGCATTTACCCTGCTGTGACCCAAAATGCCTAAGACCACAACTTAGAGGAAAGAAGATTTCAGTCCACGTTGGGCCGGGTGAAGCCTGTGGAGCAGGGTGATGGGAAGTAGAGAAAACACCCACAGAACAATTCTGCTCTCATATCATGGAGGTGGGAAGCAGAGAGAGAGAGAGAGGTCCCTGGATAGATGTATAGTCCCCAAAGCCACACCCCCAGTGCCACACCCTACCTTGCTACCCAGTAAGTCCATTAATCCATTATAATGGGTTTATACCCACTGATGAAATTAGAACCCTCATAATTCAATCATTTCACCTCTGAACATTTTTTCCATGAATACACAAGTTCTTCCAAGGAACATTCTATATCCAAACCACAGCCATCCCCTTGTCTCATTAAATCAGGTTTCTTGTATGAGGACAGTTAGAGTGTATAAGGAGTGGTCATTTTGCGCCAGGCTGTGGAAACATAAGCAACTGAACAAGTTCAACGGTTGCATCTGAGGAGTGCTTGGAACCTACAAAGGAGAGACCAGAAGCTGACTGTGGCCCCTCTCCTGTCCTAATCTCAGCTGCAGGGCAAGGCTCACAGATACCAACCACCAGGGACAAGATAGGGGAAAGAAGGACAAAAATTCGGTGGTGCATCCTGTAATCTCAGCACTTGGGAGGCTGAGACGGGAGGATCGAAGGTTCATGGCCAGCCTCAGCAATTTTTCAAGACTTTCTGCAACTTAGTGAGACCCTGTTTCAAAATTAAAAAATAAAATAGGGCTGGGGGTGCATATATCAGAGGTAGAAAACCCCTGGGTTCAATCTCCAGTATCACCAAAAAAAAAAAAATAATAAATAAAATAAAATAAAGACTTGGCTTATAACCCCCCCCCCACACACACACAGACTTATTTTGTTATTCCCAGAGCCATCCTATTTTTAATGTTCTAATATCACCTCACTGGTTTTTCTATTTCACTCAAGTTTCTCCTATCATGTTCCCTTTGAAAGCTACTGCAAAGACTTGGGAAAGTAAATAACACAAACAATAAACAAATAATGCAAAGTATCGTTTTATCTTTGTGGCAGTGCTTTGTTCCTAAGCTCAAAGCCAGGCTTTGCTGGGAACACAGGCTGGAAGACACTGGAGGAGGATTTGACCATGTGGGGTCCCCCTGGGGGCCAGATGTGAAGGCACCAACAACCTGTGACCACACGTAGGGTCTCAGTTCCACTCTTAAAGAACAGAAGTCCCAACCTCAACCTCAGAGAACAAGGGTCCCATGATTCTGAAACTCATTCACGGTGGGGGAGGAGGGGCCCCAGAGGCCACTCTGCACCACTTCCGCTGTCCCCCACCATTCTCCCCAGCCTTGTCCATGTAGCAGTTGTCAAGCACCTGCTTGTCCCAGGCTCCCTGGGTGAGCTGGGAATCCCACAGTGACCTGCCGCCCATGCCTGGAGCCCACAGTCTAATGCGGAGGCAGATGAAGAAGCGTTAGAATTCCACAGGAGGAAGTACAGCGGAAGGGGGTCCAACCCAGACCTAAGGAATCAGGGGCTCATCCCAGGGGAACTAAGATTTAAGCCAAGACAGCAACGCAGAGATCAACCCTCAGGTCTCCTGGCCTCTGCCTCGAGGGCACCTCATGCAGCTGCATTTCCCAGCAGCAAGGCGTGACTGTGCGGTGGAGCTTTAAGCTGATGCAATTAGACAGTGAGAAGTGTCACCTGCAGGCCTGTCCACATTCTTGGCTCACTCACCAGCTAGATGCAGAGCACTCGACAGCCCCAGAGGAAAGCAGAACAAAGATGGCAGGGGCTGGGACCTCTGAATCACCATGTGTAATCCATGCCACCAGTAGGGAGCACCCTGAGTTGTGAGAAATCAAGTTCTAGTGTGTAAAGCCATGGGGGTTCGGGTTTATCTATTACCATAACTAGCATCGCCCTAATTTATAACCAAGTAGGAGTGGAGCATAAAGTATTTGAGAAAAATGTTAGTGACTTATTAATAAAAAAAGAAACAACCTAACTTTAGGAGGTAATAGTCAACAAAATGGGTGGGAATGAACAGAGGCCCCAAATCAACAGGAAAACAAACTCTTGCCCCCTATTTCCTAGCTGTGTGGTCCTAGATAAGCTACTTAGTGTCTCTAAACCTTAATTGCCTCATTCATAAAATGAAGATAAGAATATCTTGCACTTGTGTGCGTGCATGCGTGCGTGTTATTGGGATTGAATTTAGGGGCATTCTACAGATGAGCTACCACCTCCCAGCCCTATTTTATGTTTTGTTTTGAAACAGGGTCCCACTTAATTGCTGAGGGGCCTCACTAAGTTGCTGAGGCTAGCCTCAAACTTGTGATCCTCCTGTCTCAGCCTCCTAAGTACTGGGATCATAGGCCTGTGCCACCAAGCCTGGTTTAAGAATATCCTTCTTGCCAGGCGTGGTGGCGCACACTCGTAATCCCAGCATTTGGGAGGCTGAGACTGGAGGATCCAGATTCGAGGCCAGCCTCAGCTACCTAGTGAGGCACTCCGCAACTTAGTGAGACCCTGTTTCAAAATAAAGAATTAAAAAATAGGGCTGCGGGTATAGCTCGGAGGTAGAATGCCTCTGAGTTCAATCCCCAGTACTGAAAAAAAAAAAAAAAAAAAAAAAAAT
>PVLC010032858.1:0-17896 GCA_004027655.1 Graphiurus murinus
GTACTGGGGATTGAACTCAGGGGCATTCTACCCCCAAGCTATACCCCCAGCCCTATTTTTTATTCTTTATTTTGAAACCGAGTCTCACTAAGTCGCGGAGTGCCTCACTATGTAGCTGAGGCTGGCCGCGAACCCGGATCCTCCGGTCTCAGCCTCCCGAATGCTGGGATTACAAGCGTGCGCCACCACGCCCGGCTTCCCAGCCCTATTTTTTATTCTTTATTTTGAAACAGGGTCTCACTAAGTTTCAGAGGGCCTCACTAAGTAGCTGAGGCTAGTCGAGAACCTGTGATCCTCCTGCCTCCTCTCAAGTACTGGTATTACAAGTGTGTGCCACTACACACGGCTCAAGTTTAAATGAAAGAAATGAATAAATCATAGAGTATTTGACGTAGTCATTACATGAGAATTTCATCTTTAAAGTGTCAACATAGTATTTTAATTAGTCTATTTTTTTTTCTGAATAAAATTAAGCAGACCCCTTAAAAAATGGTATGGTAAATCCTCATACTTCCTGAACAGAAGACAAGAGATCATAACCACTGAGCATCCCGGTGCATAATGCTCGCAATAACAGTGTATGAAGTTTTCAGTTGGAAAATTCAACTCACTTTACTCCCTTTAAAAACGCATTAGAAAACTAGAGGCAGGAAGCCACTGACAATGTATTATGCTAAATATAATATTTAAGTACCCTACTTATAATTTGTGTGCCTCATTGGAGACGTCGGCATGAAATGCAAAGCCCAACACATTTCACAGCAGTTTGCATTTATTTAATGAATACTGGTCTTTTCTTTAAGGAGAAAAGTAAATGTTTAGAGAAATTCCACACAGATTCTACCGCTGATATAATTTCTTATGGAATGCACATATGGAAATAGTGCTAACTAGTTAAATTCATGGGAATTCAGAGAGCGCTGTGCCAAATACAAACTATTGAGTAAGCCCAGCTCTTTACTCTCTCCCCTCCATTTCAAAGCAGAGCTCTCCACTGTGATTGACATTAGAATCACACCCTAGGCCGCTTGGAACAGGCATTAGTGATTTTAAAGTTCCTCAGATTATTCCAATGTGTATCCAAGGCTGAGAATCTCTAAGATAGTTTAGACCTTATTTCTACCTCGATCCTGTTTTATGATAAGCACATGAGGATAAAATTTGTGACAAAACAAGGTAAATCACTTTTCAAGGGGAAAAGCCCCCAGTTGACTATTTTAGAATCAGTCCTTTCAGAAAAGCTTATGTAAGACTCTAAAGGCATTAGTTTTTTTCAAGAAGTAATTGGTGGGTACTAAGGTGGTTTCAACACAGATTTCACATGATGTCAGCATCACCCCATGTCACTACTTTCAAAGATGATGGAATCATCTGCTTCCATTTTCCACTGATAAAAACCTCATGTCAGAACTAGGGCCTGATGACTTGAGCCTCATTTAGCCATAAACATAGGAAATGGCAGGCAATTCTGATGGATGTTTAAGAAAAGCCAAACCACTACGTACAGCTTTCTTTGGCCTCGATGCAAGTATATAAGGCTCCAATGGTGCCCAGTTGGGACCTGTTGGGACTTTCGAATGCTCTGCAAATGTGTGCAGCACAGAGGATTGCATCTGCCACCAGTTAGCTCAGCTGGTTTGAGCACAGTACTAATGAGACCAAGGTTGAGGATTTGGCCAGTTGAATTTCTCTGTTCTGTGGCCACAAACATTACCACTAGCCTCAGCCTGCTGTCCCCAAAATATGTGCCCTTGGTCACTAAGACTGGGTGAGAAAGTGCAGATGATTCAGTTCAAATCTATCACCATAACTGGGAAAACAACTCAGAGCACATGCCCAGCAGACTGTGGACACATTGCACCATTTTCATGCATGATGCTCGGCCACTGCACTTCATTCAGTTTTGATTTTCTTGGAAGCCATTGCAGGGCATTAAGAGAACGCGGTATCACTTTCTTCACTAGCGGGCTATAGCCAGTTTGTATCCTATATGTATTGGATATATATTTTAGAATATAATTTTTTAGTAATAGTTATAATTATTTAGTAATCTCACTGAAACACATTCTATAAAAAACAAGTGGGTAGTCATGTCTGCCTGTAATCCCAAAACTTGGGAGGATGAGATAGGAGGATCAAAAGTTTGAGGCCAGCCTCAGCAATTTAGCAAGACCCTTAGCAACTAGGGGGACCCTGTTTCAAAATAAAAAATAAAAAGAGCTGGGGGTGTAGCTCAGAGGTAGAATGTCCCTGGGTTCAATACCAGTCTCAAAATATTAAAATATATATATACAAATAAAACCAAAGGGTAACATTTGCCCTTACTTGCTCTTTTTCTTTCTCTATATTTTTCAGGTTTAGTGTCTAAATGGTTTCAAAGCAACCTACTTTAAGAAGTAAGATCTAGAGTGATTTTGATAATACTCCAAAACCGAGTGAAAACCCTATGCTTTATGTTTCTTTTAATAGGTGAATATATTGGCCCACCTTTGCAAATGTCCTTCATAAAATGCACATTACCAAGAAAAATGAGACCGAATTATCCATAATTCTAAATTAAGATGCCTTGTTATGGACCTTAAAAGAAATTGGATCTTACTTCTTTTGCCATCTTCTAGAATTTTGTTTATAAAAGATGAGGAAATCCAATTAGACAGCCTGTTCTTTATTATGTATGCCTGATTCCCAAAGTTGTCTCTCTCCTCAACTTTGTAGCTTAGTCTTGACGAAGGTACTGCTCACCACATTAAAGTGAAAAATGAATATATGGAATGTATAATAAGTTTGTGGCTGGGTATGTCATTTAACTCTAAAATAAACATGAGAATAAAATATTTTAAGCCTAGTTAATATTTCAAGTGATGGCAAAAAAGGAGCTTATAAAAATGTACTACCCTTGGTTCAACTTATCCCTTGCAGACTATCATTATTTATATTTATTTCAATTACCCTTTATTAAACATCTACTATGTATGATCAATCTGTTATGTGTAGGATATATAGACTGATTTTGATGAGTCTTCCTTCCTCCATAAACTTCAATATCCAATGAAAACAAAAGACATTCAGTATATTGAGTTCTACAGAAAAAGTATACACAGGGGACAGTACTGCATTAAGCAAAATTACCATTTCTGCTGGAAAAATAGAATAAAGAGCCCCACTAGTGATGCTTGAGTGGTGAGTTCTAAGAATGAGTCCTGGGCTGATGTTTACAGTCAGAGTCAAGACCACACAGTGTTCAGAGCTCAGATGTGGATGTGCAAGCCTTGCCTGAACTCTTGGTCCTGCTCTTCTTCCTTGCTTGGCTGATGCCTTCCCATCTTTGCTCTGAATTCATTCATTCTTTGGAGTAGGATTCTCTAGAGCTCTGGCTGCAGTCATCATATACTCACAAGTAGTTTACACATCTGGATCTCCAGGCAGCATCTCTTCAAGGAACTGCACAATCAAAAATCAACTACCCATTGTATATGTCTCGTAGAATATTCCTCAGGGAACTTTAATGTGTCCAAAACAGAATTTATCACCCTTACCCATGATTATATTTATTTTCTCCCCTGTTGCCTATACTTCAAAAATGAGTCAGCCATACAACCAATCACTTAAACAGGAGACTTACGGTTATCCCTGTAGTTTCCCTTCTTTATTTCTTTTTTTTTTTTTTTTTTTTTTTTTTTTTTTTTTTTTTTTTTTTTTTTTTTTTTTTTTTTTTTTTTTTTTTTTTGGTACTGGGGATTGAACTCAGGGGCATTCTACCTCCGAGCTATACCCCCAGCCCTATTTTTATTCTTTATTTTGAAACCGAGTCTCACTAAGTTGCGGAGTGCCTCACTAGGTAGCTGAGGCTGGCCGCGAACCCGGATCCTCCGGTCTCAGCCTCCCGAATGCTGGGATTACAAGCGTGCGCCACCACGCCCGGCTTCCCTTCTTTATTTCTTACCACATCTTTTTCTCTGGATTCGGTATACACTCATCTATCTGGTACAGATACTCTTGTTCTTCCTTAGTACTTTAGTTTTTTGAGAGGTGAGGGTCAAATGGTGATGAGGGTTGTAATTACTCCCTTTTCTTCTGCTTCTCAAGTTTTCTTTAATTGTTATCTTGCATGGGTATGTGTGCCAGGTTTGTGCCTCTGATCTTTCCTCCACTACAATATCTTCCCTTCATTACTCCCAGAGTAATCTATCTATACCACCAATCTTACCATTCTTCAGCTCACAATCCTACTCCCACTCATGTCCTTGCAGGGAAACTTAAATTATTCCCCCAAACTCATTGTAATTTGCTCCTGATGTTTTTTTCAGCTTCGTCTCTTGAGCTTTCCCCCACATTCAACAATAAGACTGAGCAACATATAATTCCCCAAATGCATTATTCTCCTGCATTACCTCCCTCTCTGTCTCTGAATATCTCCGTTTCCCTCTACCCACCCCCCACACCCCCACACACTCCTATTACACATTTCTACACCTGCTGTTTCCCATAAGCACAATCCTTCCCACACTCTTCCAAATGAGATTAACTCTTTTTTGACCTTCAACATGTAGGTCAGTCTTCTGGGAAGCCTTTCTTGTCACTTCATTCCCTGCCCCTTTTAATCAAATGGGTTAAGTTCTACTTCTGTAGTTCATACATGACTGTAATTGTGTTTCCTTTTCTAATTCCCCTACCAGACTGCAAATAAATTAAACGCATCACTGATCTAAATATCTGCAGCAACATTCACCATGCTTAGCACATGGCATCAACTTAATACATGTTTTTTAGAAATGTAGTCAAAGACAAATCAATTTTCCAGTTGGACACTATAATGTGGCCTCTTTTCTCTCTAAGTCTTTGTTTTATCTTATCTTTTTCTTAAATATTCTCCAGTGCCAACAGATATATCTTCCTAAACAATACTTCTGTGTTGCAAAAGGTCTTCATTGTCTCTTTATCTGAAACAATACTTCTCAAATGAATGTGATTTTGCCTTCCATCCCTACCCTAACTCCTGAGAACCCTTGGAAATATATGGATATATTATTGTTTGTCACAACTAGATGCAGGGGTGACATTGGCATCTAGTGGATAGAGATCTGGGATGCTGCTAAATATCCTACCATGTAGAAGACATCCCCCCTCTCAAGAAAACCCACATACAACAAAGAGTTTTCAAGTTCAAAACCGTCAACTGCACCAGGTTTGGAAAATACTGTAGCAGATGAAGGTACATGCCAACTCTCAACCTGCATGTGGATGAGGTATACCATCAAGTCATGTGGAAAATATGGCTACTAAAAACCAATGCAGCTGGCCAGTAGCCCACCTGCTAGGCTGTAAAAACAGAGCTGCTGCAATGGCCTCAGACCTCAGGATAATTTCATGCAGTTTAGGAGGCAGGGCCGCAAATTGGCACCGACAGTGCACAGGCCAGAAAGCATAGATTTCACATTGTCAAGGTTCAGAAGAATCTGCTGGTTTTACCTTTATAGCTACACCCAGTTAGGCTTCCTATACCAGTATCTTTGAGTATATATATTTATTTGGTTAAATATAAATAAATAAATATATATATATATATATATATATATATATATATATATATTACTGGTTTGAAAGTGTTTGTTATATGTGAAATAGTATCTTTGCAGCAGGAAATAATTAATGAATCCCTATGGTTGTCTCTCCAGGGAGAAACTCAGGCACTGTAAAATATTATGCTCAATAGTCTCAGGAAAGTTCTAAGGATTATTTGTCTTCTGTATAATTTAAAATTTACTGCAAAACTCAGAATACAGAGAGTTTATTCAAATGCTTTTTTTCCCTACCCCTCTTTGTGTTGAAATGATGTTATTTAAAGTAAAGGCAAATGCCTAGGAGATAAAAAGATCAGATTTTATTTTTTAATTTTGCCTTGGCCAACATGAATTTAGCAGTAAATTGGGCTACAGGTTTGCATGCTAAGTTGTCATATATTAAATTTGGCCTGGTTTCTTGTGGGGAAAAATAATAGATATGTTGCTTTTACTTGGCAGCTGAGGGCGGTATGTTCAATACCATAAGGGGCAGTAAGAACGAAGTCACTGGGATAATGTAATAATATATATGTTTGTTCTGGGAAGAGAGTGGTTGTCAAAGCTCACACTACAAAAAAAAAGTTGGCAAATGAAGTTTGGGGCAAGCAGTGTTACCTTGCAGAGGATTAAGCCTCTTAGGGGTTTTCCAGAGCATCAATTTGGTAACATCTGCTTTTAATTTCTATACTTTCTATTTTCCTGGAAACATAAAATACCTTAAATTTAATGGAAACTGACCCTTTTTGTAACTCGTTTTATTTTTTAACAAGTCTAAGATAGTTTATGATTTCAAACAGACTTCCAAATATATCTTTTTTAAAAAATTTTTTTCTGAATAATAATGAATCCTAATGTAACTTTCTAAAGACAGCTTTTAAAAGCCAAAATACTAATTCAACTTACTTTAATTCCTAACTTGTGTTAATTTTGAAGTTATCCATATAGCTAGGTAAATCCAATATCAGAGGAATCCTGGATATAAAAGAATATAATCATTTGAACCCCTGTCATCAAAGCTAGAAGAAAATCTATCCAACCAGTAGTTCATTGCTTCACCATTTACAAGAAGACAAGCAATAAGATATCCAAAAGACAGTGGTAGGAATAATGAACAGGCAATGCTATCTAATGTCAACAAAGAAACATAGTTCCCAAGTTTTAAGTTCCCAAGTTTACATTCACTATCAGTCAAAATTCTGTTGCTAACTCGGCTGCCCTCCTCCTCTGTTAGTGAATGTTGATTCTTTATAATAGCAGTACTATCATCCTTCCCCATCCACCCACACATTTGTATGTCTCTCCACTGATGGGCTTTGATGCCATTGATACCTATGTTGTGCATGGTTTTCAAACACTGATCATGTCTACATAAAGGCCATGTGTTTTCTGTCAACTGCCTCCTCTGTGCCTAACTGAGAATCTCACAGATGATGCCCTCCCAAGCCTATTTATTTCTCTCAGGAAATTTAGATCTCTGAAGAGCAACTGACGGTGCTAGGAAGCATTGCACAGCCAGTAATGTTCCGATTGCACCACAAGTCCTACTCACAGCACAGGTTCATTTTTTCACTCTAAATCACAAATCTTTTTACTCTTCTGCTATTGAAACAGGCATCCTACCTCAACAATTTCTCTGTTGTGGCATGGGCTATTGGTAAAAAACAAATTTCACTGAAACTGCATCTTGGAGGCATCAAAAGATTTTATAACAATTAATTGACTGCAAAGTACTCTCAAGAATATTACACATTTCTAGTTGTAAGTCTATGTTTATGTCCATATAGAATAAGAATGCCTCTTCATATGAATCAGTAGCAAAACCAGGAACTGACAACAAACTATGGAGATGAGGAGTTACTTTTAATTGACATATGCTATGGTTTGGATTTATAATGTACTCACCCTCCTGTCATAGACAAGGCAGCCATGTTGGAGGCAGGCTTGGCTGCTGAGGAGGGATGCCCAGGGCTGCGGCCTTGGGTACTATATATGTCCATCACCCCCAGTCCCTTTTTCTCTCCCTGCTTCCAGCCTCCATGCCCTAAGTGCCACAGACTAAGAGCAAATAAATCTTCTTTCCTCTAAGTTGTGATCATCAGGTACTTTGAAGCTCAGCAGCAAGCATGCTGATTGAAACAACATATAAGTCTTCTTCATATAAGCTGTGTACATATTCTTGGGGGTTTACAGTATTATAATTTGATACATGTACACAAGATGTAATCATCAAATCGGGGTAATTAGTAACAGGTCTTCTCAAATGTTATTATTTCTTCTTATAGCGATTCATTAAATTCTTCCCCTCTATTTTGACAGGTATATTTAATTTTTGTTATTTTGACAGGTATAATTATTATTTATTATTACATTTTATTTTATAAATAATTATTAATAAAATGGATAATTATTTAATAATTAGCAATGAATAATTCAATGTTTATTGTTATAAATAATAATTAATTTTTGTAGATTGAGGTTACCCCTTTGTGATATTCAATACCAGAATTACCTACCCCAACTGCATTTGGTAAATGGAAACATTCAACTTGGATTTTAAATAAGGACAAGTAATCTGGCTATATAAGAAAAAGTTGAGGATTCAGTGATTGCGAAACTTATGCATTCCTGAATAAAAATAACATATTCAGGAATGAACTGGAAAATTCAATGTGGTCATAGTGAGGTATGTATGTGTATATATGTTTTGAGAGAGAAAAGATACATACAAAAGAAGTTAACAAATGAAAAAGCAATTTTTCAAATGAAGCAGTTGTTATCATGTTATCAGATCAATGGGTTGGACTATTTTTTTGGTCTGACATTTTTTTAAAATAAGCTCATCATTTGATTATATTGACAAGTTGATTAAATTAGAATGATAGAACTAGTTGAAAATAAAGACACAAATGAAATCTCCTTTATAGTATACATTAATACATAGTATTAATTTCCTTATAAATAAAGGAAACTTTACATATTCTACTTCTTAACTTTTTTTTTTACAATTTATATTTATGCTTCTTAGATTTAGCCTCTAAATCAAACTAGGAATCTGAGCTGAATAGATCTTTACAATCTTAACTGTTTTTAACTAAATTGGGTGGTCAGTTAAAAAATACATATACAAACACACACGCAAATAATCAAGCTAGTAATTTAACCTCTTGTTTTAGTAAAATTCCTCTAATTTAATTTACATGTTAGTATTTGAGGTAATAGGTAATGAAATCAGTGAAGATTTTTCAAAACAATTTAAAGTCCTAAATTTTATTTTGAAATAATGAATATTTATTTAGAATTGAGGTATAAATATATTTAATCAGCAGTCATTTTTTCCCTCTAGAAGTGAATAAAATATTCATCTAAAACTTTATCAGGAATCCTAAATATTTTTTTCTCCTTATGAACAAATACCTTGTAACTACGGCCTTAAAAATAATATTGGTTTCCTGAACTCCATCAGAACTGATGAAGCAGGAGAAACATGAGGTCTGAGCAGCAGCAGAAAAATGAGATCAGGCCAGTGTGGTGGTAATGCATGTAATCTCAGTACTCTGAAGGCTGAGATAGAAGGATTGCAGGTTGGAGGCCAGCTTCAGCAACTTAAAGAGGTCTTGTTTCAAAATAAATAGATAAAAACAGGCTGGAGTGTAGCTCAGAGATGGAATGCTCTGTGTTCAACCCTGGTACCAAACAACAATGATGAGATCACAGAGTACAATATAACTGGAGGCTGTGGTTGTGAGCAGGTTGGTGACAGGTAAAGGCAAGAAGTTGGAGCCTTGTCCCAACAATGCCTATGAAATGGACCCAAATTTAGCACCTAACACAAGGATGACATGTAGTGCAGTTCTGTTTCATGCTCCTGGTCAGCAATCTGAACACAAAAGGCAAGGAGAGAGAAAGCAGAACAAGGCACCGCACAGCTTTGGAGCTCGCTGCCAGATGTCAATTCTTCATGCTACTCTTCTATGGCTTCTGGGTTGGTGGGTAAGTTACTTAAACTCTAAGCCCCTCAATTGCTATGTGTATAAATGAGACAATGATGGAACCTAATATTTTAGAAAAATGTGAGAAGAGAATAATAGCATTAAAGTGCATATATAGTAAAAGACATATCAGTTCTTAAAATATATCATAGCTAAATAACATAGTCATATTTTTAATCACATCATCTAGGAGGGCAGCATTGAAGGAGAAAGAATAGTAAGTGTAGTCTGATCTGAATAGTCTTCTGTAGTCTTACATGAAATAGCCCCTCCTGTATTCATGGGAGCTGAGCTGCCATAAGGATGTACCAAAGGAAATGGCTTAAACAATAGAAGTGTATTCTCTTGTAGTTCTAGAGGCTGGAAGTCCAAGATCAAGGCTATCTATAGGATTGGTTCCATCTAATCCATCTAAGGACTTCGAGAAAGAAAAAAAACAAAAAACATGCTTCTCCCCTAATTTCTTGGGTTTGCTGGGAATCTTTCTTTCCTTCTATCTTTCTTTTTTAATTGGTGCATTGTAATTATACATTTTGATGCAGTTCAGGGTGATAGAAGTGAACATGCACAGAACACTCATTGAGTCTTCCCCCAGTTCCCATCCAATCCGTCTCCCTCCTCACCTTTCAGTGCTCAGCACAGTGATTGGCTTTGATAAGTTTGTGTCTGGACATCATGTCCCTTGAGGTTTTTCCATCTTCAAGTCTTCCTCTTCCTCCCATCTCCCTCATTTGGGCCCCCTACTTCACTCCACTGAAGTTTCTTCTTTGTGTGGAGTCCCTCCTGTGTTTCAATTTCTCCCTAGCTTCTGCATATGAGGGAGAATGTCGGATGCTTCATTTTTTTGTGACTTACTAATCTCACTTAGCAAAAATTTCTCTAGTTCTACTCATTTCCCTACAAATGATGTAATTTTGTTATTTTTTATGGATGAGTAGAATTCCATTGTGTATATATCCAATAATTTTGTAATCCATTCATCTGTTGATGGACATCTAGGCTGGATTCATAGTTTGGTGATTGTGAATTGTGCAGCTGGCATGCATTACTATGGTAGTTTGGTTTCAATTCTTTTGGGTAGAAACCCAGGAGTGGTATCAGTGATATAGCTGGGTTTTTGTTTTTGTTTTGCAGTACTAGGGATGGAATTCAGGGGCATATTACCCCCTTTTATTTTTTGTTTTGGAACAGGATATTATTAAGTAGCTGAGGGTCTTGCTAAGTTGTTGAGGCTGTCTTCAAACCTGTGACCCTCCTAACTCAGTCTATCAAGTACTGGAATTACAGGTGTGTACTACCATACCTGGGTGTTGACAATCATGACATTCTTTGTCTCACAGAAGCATCACCTCCAACTCTGCCTTGACCTTCACATGGCCTTCTCCTCATGTATATCTGTGTTCAAATTCCTCCTTTTAATAAAAGTAGTGGTCATACTGGATTAGAGGCCCACTCTACTGCCCGGTGACCTCATTTTGAATAATTATGCTAAAAAAAAAATCCTGTTTCTAAATCAGCTTAGATTCTGAGGTACTAGTTCTTAGGATTTCAACATACAAATTTTGGGGTGACACAATTTAACCCACAACACCAGCCTTTAAAAAATCTTCTTAGATGGTTTCACCTGCTCATATATATACCTTCCTTTTTTTTTTGTACAGCTTCTTTCCATTTTCTAGTGATCAGGCCTTCCTTTTCTTGGGATCATAAGTTAAACTAATAAGTTAAATATTTTGCATTGAAAGAAACTGTTTTCTCTGGCAGATTAGTTGAAAGATGCAGACTTTCACAAGGCAATGAGGATCCATGCAATGTCAGGTGACAGAGAATATCTATATTAGCCATGTCACTAGTTCTAAATCTCTGAGAGTTTTCTGAAAGCTAAGCACTTTCTTTCCTTAGAATATAAGAGCACATGAAAACATAAACTAATTTGTATACAATCCCCCCAAATTATTGTACAACCTTATCACCTTTTTTCTGGGGGCGGGGGAGGACCTTAGGAGTCCATTAACCCTGAGTTAAGAATATTCTATCTAAACCAGGTGTGGTAGCCCATGCTTGTAACTGCAGTACTTGGGAGGCTGACACAGGAGGCTTGCAGGTTCCCAGCTAGCCTTAACAACTTAGAGAGGTCCTCTGCAACTTAATGAGAACTTATTTAAAAATACAAAAAAATAAAATAGGGCTGAGGTTATAGCTTGAAGGTAAAATGTCCCTGGTTTCAATCCCCAGTATCACACACACACACACAAAAAAAAAAAAAAAAAAAAAAAAGGAAGAAAGAAACAGAAGGAAGGGAGTGAGTGAGGGAGGGAAGGACGAGAGGAAGAAGGAAGGAAGAAAGAATCTTCTGTCTATACCAGAGTTTTACAATCTTGGTGCAACCAAAATATTGGGCCAGATGATTATTTACTGTGAGAGACCAGCTTGTGTATTGTAGTATGTTTAGCAGCCTTTCTGGCCTTTACATACTAAATATCAGTAGTATTTTATCAGTAACAACCCAAACTACCTCCAGACATTGCCACATGTCCCCTGGGAGGGAAAGTCATTCTTCTTGAGAACAACGTGTCCACACAGAGGGTTGATCCTTGCCCTAAAGTCAATTTAAGTAAACATTTGGTAGAAGCTAATTCACTGCCAAGAACAGTGCTAAGCACATGAGTAAATGAGAAAAACACTTACTACAAGACTGAGGTAAATACACTGTGTGTGTGTGCGTGCGTGTGTGTGTGCGTGCGTGCGTGTGTGTGTTAATGGCTTTATCTTCAAAGAAAACCAGGGTGTATAGCACTCTATGGGTGTTCAGAAAATACTTACTTTGTGTGTTTGTAGCTGTTTATCTTCAAGCTGTTCACATTTAGTGGGTAAGATAGAAAAATATATAGCAAATATAACTAAATGTTTCCCAAAGATCTTTCAGTGGAAGTGGGTAGAGAATGCAAGTAGTATTTATGTCTGTAATAATACTTTATTCGTTAAAAATAAATGTGATCTTGGAGCACAGAGATGATTATTCAGCCTTTCAAGAACTAGAATACATAGTACATTTGTGTGTGTCAAATGTCCCTCTTTAAGACAAAAATTAAACATGCACAGCTTTTAAATTATACTTTCCTAAAAGCCAGCACATATTATTATATTTAAATTCCAAATGTAAATTAAAATTAACCTATAGAAGTATTTTCATGTGATTCTTAAAAATAATAGTTTACCTTAAAACAGACAATTATACCAATAGAATCTTATGACTTTGTGTGTGGGGGTGTTAGTGGGGATTGAACCCAGAGATATTCTATTTCTAAACTACATCTAGCCCTATTTTATTTATTTATTTATTTATTTATTTATTTATTTATTTATTTATTTATTTATTTTTGCGGTACTGGGGATTGAACTCAGGGGCATTCTACCTCCGAGCTACACCCCCAGCCCTATTTTTTATTCTTTTTATTTTGAAACCGAGTCTCACTAAGTTGCAGAGTGCCTCACTAGGTAGCTGAGGCTGGCTGCGAACCTGGATCCTCCGGTCTCAGGCTCCCGAATGCTGGGATTACAGTGTGCGCCACCACGCCCAGCTCTAGCCCTATTTTATTTTTAATTTTTGGAAACAGGGTCTCGCTAAGTTGTTGAGGCTTGTCTTGAACCTTTGATCTTCCTGTCTCAGCCTCCCAAATACTGAGATTACAAGCATTCACCATCACATGTGGGTATATAATGACATTTTAATTTTCAGAAAGTTAATTGCAATCATGCCATATTCTCTAGGTTTGGGGACTAGTGCATATTTGACATTTTACAATTATCCATTTTTAAGTGATTTGAGTTGATGAGAGAGAGTTGTTGTTCCAGACAACTAACAGATGGAAATTTCTGTAATGATTGGTAGGTTTTATATTTGTATTTTCCAATAGAGTAGTTATTAAGCCTTTGAAATGTGGCTAACACAACTAAAGAACTTATTTATTAAATTTTATTTCACTTTAGATTTAAATAGCCACACATGTCTAGCTGATAGTATCCAATGGCTGAGAACATGTGTCCCATCAGCAGTTTTATTTTGTTTGATCTGATCTATTATGAAGGAATAAATGTTGAAATTCATTTGATAGAAAAACAAAGTCAGGATCCAAGCATGTCAGGAGAAGAAAGAATGAGGGAACACAAAATAAATGATTTCAAGAAAGCAGATGAAAAAAAAAAATCTATGGCTTTCTAAGCCCTTCCTTGTAAAAGCTATTCCTATCATTGGTCTAAGGCCATGGAATTCTTCATTTAAGTGGAATGACTAAGACTCTAAATGCACCCTACGAACAACTCAGTGCCCGGTTTCCACATAAGTACTGTCTTAGGCATGAATGGTGTTCTGGAAAAGGATTTACGAGGAATGGCTGGTGTCCCCAGGTGAGACCTCCATTAGTTGGAGGGCATAGACAATAGTGCCTCCAACATGACTTCCTGGCCAGCAGGTCGCCTTATGGTCCTCAGTGCAATTTGAGAAAAATCAAGTCGGGACTACCTGAGTACAGTCGGCTGACCTGTCCAGTTTGTCCACACTACTGGCAGGGTGCACTGTTCTCTATCTTGGGATGACTGAGCAGTAGGCATAGGAGTGGAAGTAGGACAACAACATCCAGAGGTAAAAGAGTTTTGCATGGGAAGTGTAGAACCTGAGGACATCTCCAGCTGCTTCTAGCAGACTTCCCATAAGGTCAGGGGCAATAGGGATTAAATTGTGGTCACCTGACAGATAAAAGACAAAGTTCACTCTCATCACTTTTCCCGATGCCTCCTGGGGTCTGGGTCATTCCTTCCCCAGGTGTGGGGTAACTGTTTTCCCTCTGCCACCACAAAATTGCTGTGCCCCTTTATTTCAGTTTTTGCCCCAACCATCTGTTTTCTTCTCACACCCAGAGTTTTTGTCCAGAAGGGCAGGTGCAAGGGAACAAGGGCATATTTAGAAACTTACAGAGATCCATCATGTCTTCCATGTTGGCTCATGTTCAGACTTGGTGAGAAATGTACTCCACTGAGTGGTCATGGTTTTTATGCTCTAGTACCAGATCGATCCAGCTAGAGAATTTGATGTTTGTTTGGCTTTTTTTGTTTCCTTTTTTTGGTATTGGGATTGAACCCAGGAGCATTCTACCTCTGAGATAACCCTCAACCCTATTTTATTTTTATTTTGAAACAGAGTCTTGCTAAGTTTCTAAGGCTGGCCTTAAACTTGCAATCCTTCTGTCTCAGCCTTCCATGTACTGTGATTATAGTTGTGCACCACTACCACCATGCCCAACTTTAAGTTTGAATCTCCTTATCTTCTTTTGGGCTGATCTGCTGCCTAGAGAATGAATTGACTGGCCTTGTGCCTGAGGCTTCCATTAGGAAAAAAAAAAGGCATCATGTAGAAATTATTAGGGTAGAATCTCATTTTTTTCAGAATGGGACTATATAATCCTCCCTGCCTTAGTCCTAATCATCATCCAGCAGAGAGGACATGATTCTTTTCGGGGTCCAGTCACATTCAGTGATAAAACTGTTCTATTTATGTGTCTATGCTGGGAAGAGGTGAGTGCAGTAGAGAAAAAATATTTTGTAGTACATTTTTGAAAAAATATTTCAATACTCAATAATAAGAGAGAATTGTGGTTTGCAGTCAGGATGTACTAAAAAACTTGACAATCAACCCATGAATGAGTGGCTTTTGCAATGCAAGGTGCACAATATCAGACTTGTAGTAGTCCCAGTACTTGAAAATAAAAGGTTGGATAAAGAAGGAGAAGGGAGATGGCATTGGGCAGACTGGGCTTCATTGAGGTAAAAGCTGCAGAGGGAGTCTCCAGTAAAGGATGGAGGGCATGTCCACTACAGACTGGGAGTTTAGGTTATTTTAGACAGAAGTTCAAATTCTGGTGGGGAGTTCCTTATTTTTTTTTCAGAGACAAAGACAGAGGTTTTATTTAGAAAAAGTGTAGATACACATTCAAGGGAGACACGGGCCAGCCTGTGTATGCTTCTGGCTTGATAGGATACTGCCACCTGTGAGGGTAAACTTTTAGGGTTTTTAATGAAATAGAAACAGGCTGAGCATTAATTGCCTCTCCTGGAACTTCAATGTCGCAGACTTGAGGATTTACCCGACATAAAATATCCTCAGATATATTTTTTATCCTTTATTGGCTTTGTTATTAGTGCATCTAAGAATGGGGGATCATGTCTTGGTGCTAAATTAAGAGTTGCTCCCAGGGAAGCTAAAAACTCTCTTCCAAACAAAGGAGTGGGACATTCTGGGAGAACTAAGATGGTTTGGTAAAAGTCAGTTTTCCATATCTAAAAGTTAGAGGCATTGCAAATATTTTGGCCTTGGGGGTGCTGACAACCCCAGTTAAAATACATGTTTTTTTAGAAAGGGGTCCAGGAGAGAAAATCAGAGCAGAGAATTGAGCCCCTGTGTCTAAAAGAAAATTGGTATCTTGACCTGCCACACCAAGAGTCACCTGAAGCTCCTCTGTTGTGATGTCCAGCTTGATAGAGGACTGATCAGAGGGAGCCTTACTGAGCCTCAGGGATCCTCGGTCTTTGACAGCAGCCATGATGGGAGCAGATGGGCTCACTTCCCTTCGAAGGCATGACAATCACGATTCCAATGTTTTATCCTCTTTGCAGAGGGAGCACATCTCAGCACAGATGGACCCTGCTTAGGGCAGTCCTTGACCCAACGCTCAGGCTCTTTGCAATAATGGCAGGTGCCAGGCCTCAAGTTTCTTTCCCTCTCTCTGGGAGGAGCCTTTGCATATCTCTGAGGGGGCAGGGACTTATTACCTGATGCCAGCGTGATTGCGTGAACTTGTCCTTGTGCCTGAATTTGTCTCCTCTGGTCCTTAATTTCATTTACCTTGTCTCTGTTGTTGAAAACGTGGTTATCTTCTTTGTAAGTTGAATATCCCAGATACCTGTCATGGTGACAGGAAGCTGATTAACATACTCTGCATTCAGACTTAATGTCATCATATTTTCCTAATGCCTATGAAATCTTTATATTTTCTAATGTGAATTTATTTTCTAATCTTCTCTTTTGTGCCTAGATGCGGTATTTCTTTATCTTAGCTATTTATTGTTGTATGTATCTTATAGTTTTAATATTACTCAACTATTTTCCTTTTTATCACTTTTGAGGACACAGTTTTATACTGTTTAACACAGTATTTAGAACATAATCACCATTCATTTTGTCAATAAGTGGTTATTATTATTATTATTATTATTATTGTTATTGTTATCAGTTTTCAGTAATTGATATCAGAAGATATACTAGAGCTGCCCTCACTAAATACTACTTGATAAATATTCTTTATAAAATTTGATCCCTAAAAAGCTAGAAACTAGATGAACTCACTCAAGTTCACAGTTAGTTAATTGTAATAAGGGATGTATTCAGTCCAAATCTCCTAGTATACAACTCCAATATATTTCAAGTGCTATATAACAAGAATAGGAGCCATGTTAAGAATGGAAATGAGATATGACTTGACTCCTTGCACTTATTAGTGGAAATATTTTTTCCAGAAATGACTGAAATAAAATAGTACAACTTTACCATTGAGCAGTTTCACAAGGACTATTTCATGATGTTGGTTTTCAGAAATAACTCAATCCTACATTTGTTGATTATTTTCTTAATAAAAATTTGACCAATCAATAATTCTGAATACTATCCTTAAGCAACACACAATTGCACAATGGTGGCATTGATTGCCATTCTTGCATTTGAAGGGACAGTATCTTTTCCTATTCATTCTTATGAGACTAAAAATGGGGTAGAGAATCAATGATACAAAGATTTCTTGTTGAATTCAATATTTCCTATTATATTCCTTTTCTTAATTATGAACTTATTATACTGGAGAGGACCTCCAATATTAGATGTAATAATGTAAAACTTCAAAATAGATATGCCCAAAGTAACCTCTAATGCCTAGTGCTTCCTTCTAATTAATCCCTTGGAACTCATTTTGTTGTTATTCCGCATCTACTCTGTGGATCAGTTAAAGCATTTGTCCTCACCTTACCCAGAGCCCAAAACTGAGCAGTTTTTCCATGACTGGACATCATAATTCTCTACCTGATAATTGAAATGGACTGAACTGTCGGGGGCCCAGACTGGCCAGCTGGACCTCGCCTCTAGATGGCGCCTGGCAGAGTACCAGAAGCAGCTGCAGGTGAATATCATCTTAGGGCTGTGCCATATCAGAGCGCATGCACCAGTACGCAGGGGGTGTGGCCAGGCCAGGTGAGAGCTGTATGAGACACCTTGCGGCTTGAGGCCTGGCGCAGCTTAAAAGA